>VDFB02084743.1:0-46922 GCA_007258455.2 Sequoia sempervirens
GAGATTTTTTGAAATGATTAAACCTTATTATTTCAAGATAAATCACACACACACACTACTTTTTGTTGTAGACTACATATTTAATTCTCTAACCATTTATGATGTTTATCATTCTATATGTTTGGATTTGCATACTAATGATGTTTTGCAGGATTGTAGCATAGAAGCCCCACCAAAATCTTCAAGAGAGTTCTTATCAAAAAAATTATGTGAAATAGAGGATGACCAAATATTCTATAGGACAACATGCTTGGATGGTTCATGCCAACGTTGTAGTGGCTTGCAGCGTATGCTAGTATGTCAACATATGGAAAGCATAGATGAGGTGGGATAGAAACTTGTAGTGTTTGGGAAGTATAAAATAGTGGCATACACTGCAAAAGATAGCTCTCAAGCAAAAAGGTGTGATTTGGTTATTCAAAATATTCTAGTGTATCAGTTTATGTCCATGTTTCATGACAATATAGTATATGAGTATGCAAGGCATACCCATAGAGCTTGATGGCTAGACACACAATTCAAGATATGCAAGGAAACCTTTCTAGTTGGCAGTATAGTATTAGTGGTTGAATTTGCAGGGAACTACACTCTACAACCACAACATGAGGTGCAGTCACAATATTACAACACTACACAGGTTTCAATATTTTTGCACATAGCATTCATTTATGCAGTTGATAGCATAGAGGACCAAAAGAAGGTATTGAGGGAGTATCACTTTTATATTAGTGATGATCACACACATTCTCCAAAGTTTGTCCAAGGTTGCTTCCAAATGTTCTACAGTGATTTGGCTCAGAGGGGCATATCATATGATCGATATATAATATAGTTGGATAACTGTGCAACACAGTTCAAGAACTCACACATGTTCTACTGGTTGAGCAAGATGCATGTCATTATAGGTGTACAACATATGTGGAACTTTTGTGAGGCTAGGCATGGAAAGGAGGAGTATGATGGTTCAGGAGTATGCATGAAAAGAGCATTAGCACGAGAGAGTTAAAGTATAAAGATAGTGCAAAGTTGATAGATGCAAGATCAATCATTTAGTGGTGTAATGCTTTTGATGGGTCCTAGGTAATGAAGGTATGTCTTCGGCTTGTATATTTTTGGTTGATGGATGATACTAACATTGCACCGTATGAGGATTGTTGTACACTAACATGATCAAGTGAGGTACACTCTTTCCTTACCTCAAATACAGGTTCATAGAGTATCGATACACGAAAGATGGCATGCTTTTGTTCTTCATCTACAATGCAATCTTGGAGATTATTGTGAGTCAGAGGAGTGGGTTGAAAAATGGTTGACAAATTATCTTAGCCCACTTCACACATATCACCCTCTAATGACATTGGAACTAACACAGATGGAATCATCTGTCAACTTTGACCACGTATCAGATCTAGTTCAACCAGGTAATATATCTACTTGCTTAGTTTTTGAAATTCCATATTGTAATCTTACTTTGTAGTGTATTCGTAATGTTGACTAATTTCAAGAGATTTGTTGCACATATCAATGCAAGGCATGTTTATGCAGTTATTGCATATGAAGACAATGAAGAGGAACAAACTATTACTTGTGTCATTGTGTTGAGGCCAAAAATAAATTGGAGGCCCTAGTTATATATGGAGAAAACATCAAACATACCCTATAGGCTCAGTTATTTATTCTTGAAATGTGTGGCTTAGAAGGTACCCACATAAAGTGTTAAGCATTGGTTGTTTTAAGGACTTTGATACGTCGTAAGATTCTTCATTACATAAAACCTTATCATTGGCATCCAATGTTCATTTGACCAAATATGGGGGTGGCGGTGGAGTGCGGCGGGAACATGGGAACATTGCAAGGTAGGCGTTTCAAGTACGTTTGTTTGATTGTTTTATTGGTTCTTATTAATTTATACTTGTATGCACATTAATTTTTTGGTACCAATGCTAACATCTTATTTTACTTTGCTTATTTGCAAGTAACCTAGTAAAAATTAATTGGTGTCCCCTTACAGAAAATGTAGATTTATGAGCCATCGAAGAGAATCTCATCTAGAGCAACATCCTTATTTTGATGATCTTGACAAATATCAATTATGATTTTAAGCCATTACAAAAGTGTGTGTGAAGCTTGGTGAGGGAATTTCAAGTTATTTATTTGAAGTTAACCTTATCATCAACACCTATGATGTAGACATTATAAGAGCATCTCAAATTTCAAGTTATTCTATTCATGAGAGGTGTTGTGTACAATAGGTATCTTGGAACTCCCAGTGAAGATGTAAGACCAAGAGTGACTAAGTTGAGAGACTAGTATGCCTATCTGTAAGTGCCTTCCATCTATTTTCATTTCATTTCCATTTTGGATGCTCTTTCTTTTTCTTCTTTTACTTTGCCTATTTGCAAGTAACCGACTAAAAATTGATTGTGTCTCCTTGCAAAAAATGAAAATTTATGAGCCATCGAAGAGAATCTCAGCCAAAAAAGCAATAAAACATCCTTATTTTGATGATCTTGAAAAATCTCAAATATGATTTTAAGTCATTACAAAAGTGTGTGTGAAGCTTGGTGAGGGAATTTCAAGTTATTTATTTGAAGTTAACCTTATCATCAACACCTATGATGTAGACATTATAAGAGCATCTCTAATTTCAAGTTATTCTATTCATGAGAGGTGTTGTGTGCAATAGGTATCTTGGAACTACCAGTGAACATGCATGACCAAGAGTGACTAAGTTGAGAGACTGGCATGCCTATCTGTAAGTTCCTTCCATCTATTTTTATTTCATTTCCATTTTGGATGCTCTTTCTTTTTCTTCTTTTAATTTGTGTATTTGTAAATAAACTACTAAAAATTGATTGGTCTCTTGTTGCTAAAAATGCTGATTTATGAGCCATCAAAGATAATCTCAGCCAAAAAAAATGCAACATCTTATTTTGATGATCTTGAGAAATCTCAATTCTGATTTGAAGCCATTATAAAAGAGCATGTGAAGTTTAGCTAGGGAATCTCAAGATACTCAATTGAAGTTAACGTGATCATGAGCACCTATGATGTAGACATTTAAAGAGAATCCTAAATGTATGACATTATAAAAGATCTATGATAATAGAGTACCTAAGGCATTGTAATGAGGTTTACTTATAATGAGATTTACTCAAATATTGAAATTTTGGAGTTCATGTTTGGTGCAGGAGCGCCTTGTTCTCTAAATGCCTTCAATATGCAAATTTGCAAAATTTTAATTTTCAAATGTAATCAATGTGAAAAAGGTCATGTGAAGGTCATATGTAATGTATTCAAAGTCTCAAATAGGTCATTAGGTGATTAGAGAAGTGATATTGCACAAAAGTTGTCATTTGGTGTAAAAATGCAAAACTTGCATTACTTGCACAATTGTTGTTTTTTTTGTATTTGTAGCACTTTTCCTTTTTTTGTTTCAAGCTTGTGTGGACTGTACAACACCTTATACTTTGATTGTTGATTAATTTTCTGTAAAGCAAGGAGTTAGGTAACTTTTGAACGTATTTTGAAGTCTTTTAACTCAAATTTGAGGAAATAAGAATAATTTTATCATAACTTCTCAAATGACTTCACAAACAAATGAATAATCTAGATACCCATTATTGAGTTACAACACATACTCCAAAATAAATAGTGACTATATTGGAACATGTGCATAAAAAATGACCTTCTTCACTATATTAATTATGCTAACTAGGCCTAATTTACAAAGGAACATACCTTTAAACATTCAACAACCCCCTAAATTTGTTGGGGCAGAAATTCTCATGTATCCAAACCCTCAAATTTGCAATTTTTCTTAGGAGAAACTCACTCCACCATGCCAAACCACAAAACCCTTATTTTATGCTAGTATGAGGAATGTTTATTGAAAGGAATGGTTCCAAACCTTACTAGAATATGCTACCACCTTAGACCTTCTTAAAATCACATGTAAAAACTCAGAAGACAATCACCCAACCTCTACATGCAATATTTTATTAAACCCTAGGGTGAACCTCATTTTTCATGCCCTTTTCCATCAAAATCTACAATGGTACCAACTCGGATACTGTGACACTTAGAAATTTTTCATCTAATCCTCTGGGATCGCGTTGGGCCCCTCTACAAAATAATTTCTCAGTTTTTACTATCTCGAACTAGTTTTCCCGTGGTGGTAGATTTTCACTTGTTGGAAAAAGTGTCAAATGCAAGTAGTGCAAAGTTGCAAAGTGGTGCAACTTTTGTTCTACAACTCATGTGAACACACGAACTATTCCAACAAGTCTGAATAGGTATTTTTACACTAGAAATGGTCCTCTTTCGCACCCAAACATGCAGAATCACTTTGGGATACATTCAACCAGATCGATACCTTAAGAGTCCAAAGTGAAAAATGGTTGCAAACTTTAGCATTCTATTACTCGGATACCATGATGGTTAGAAACTTCTCATTTGATCCAATTGGATTGCGTTGAGCCCCTCTACAATAAAATCTCTTGATTTTTGTTATCTCAAAGTGGTTTTCCCATGATGATGAATTTTCACTTGATGAAAAAAGTGTCAAATGTAAACAGTGTAAAGTTGCAAAGTGGTGCAACATTCATTTTGCAACTCATGTGACTACACAGGCTATTCCAATGTGTCTGACTAGGTATATTTACACTAGCATGGTTCTGTTTCGCACCCAAACATGCAAAATTGCTCCAAGCTACGTTCAACCAGATTGATCCCTTAAGAGTCCAAAGTACAAAATGGCTGCAAAATTCAACATGTTGTTACTCAAATACCATAATGCTTAGAAACTTCTCATTTGATCCTATGGAAATGCATTGGGCCCCTCTACAAAAACCTCTCTCATTTTTTGCTATCTTGAAGTGGTTTTCTCGTAGTGACAGATTTTCACTTGATGGAAAAAGTGTCAAATGCAAGCAATGCAAAGTTGCAAAGTGGTGCAACTTTTGTTCTGCAAATCGTGTGACCACATAGACTATTCCAACATGTCCAAATAGGTATATTTATGTTGGGAATGGTCCTCTTTTGCACCCAAACATGTGGAATCACTTCGAGCTACATTCAACCTGATCGATCCCTTAAGAGTCCAAAGTGGAAAATGGCTGCAAACTTTAGCATGTTATTACTTAGATACCATGACACTTAGAAACTTCTTGTTTGATACTATGAGATCGCGTTGGGACCCTCTACAAAAAAATCTCTCAGTTTTTGCTATCTCGGAGTGGTTTTCCCATGGTGATATATTTTCACCTGATGGAAAAAGTGTCAAATGCAAGTAGTGCAAAGTTGCAAAGAGGTGCAAATTTTATTTTGCAACTTGTGTGACCACATGGACTGTTCCAACATGTTTGAATAGGCATGTTTATGCTAGGAATGGTTCTTTTTTGCACCTAAATACGCAAAATCACTCTGAGCTATGTTCAACTGGATTGATCCCTTAAGAGTTCAAAGTGCAAAATGGTGCAAACTTCAGCATGTTGTTACTCGGATACCATGATGCTTAGAAACTTCTCATCTAATCTTATGAGAACGTGTTGGGACCCTCTACAAAATCTCTCTCAATTTTTACTATTTTGGAGTGGTTTTCCCGTGGTGGCAAATTTTCACCTAATGGAAAAAGTGTCAAATGCAAGCAACACAAAGTTTCAAAGTGGTGCAACTTTTGTTCTACAACTCGTGTGACCACATAGACTATTCCAATGCATCTGAATAGGTATGTTTACACTAGGCATGGTCCTCTTTTGCACCCAGATACACAAAATCGCTCTGAGCTACGTTCAACTAGATCGATCTCTTAAGAGTCCAAAGTGCAAAATAGTGCAAACTTCAACATGTTGTTACTTGGATACCATAATTCCTAGAAACTTCTAGTCTAATCCTATGGGATTGTGTTGGACCCCTCTACAATAGCCTCTCTCAGTTTTTGTTATCTCGGAGTGGTTTTCCCATGGTAGCGAATTTTCACTTGATGGAAAAAGTGTCAAATGCAAGTAGTGCAAAGTTGTAAAGTGGTGCAACTTCGTTACTTTACACAACATTGGTGACCAAGCGGACTATTCCAATATATCTAAATAGGTATGTTTATAGTAGGCATGGTCCTCTTTCATACCCAAACATGCAAAATCGTTCAGAGCTACGTTTAACCGAATTGATCCCTTAAGAGTCTAAAGTGTGAAATGGCTACAAATTTTAGCATGTTGCTACTTAGATATTGTGATGCTTAGAAAATTATCATCTGATCCTATAGAATTTCATTGAGCCCCTCTACAATAACCTCTGTCATTTTTTACTATCTCAGAGGAATTTTCTATTGGTGGAAAATTTTCACTTGGGGAAAAAAGTTATCAAATGCAAGTAGTTAAAAGTTGCAAGTGGTGCAACTTTCATTACGCAGCTTCGATATGACCAAATAGATTCTTCAAACACATCCGGATAGATGCGTTTACACTAGGAATGGTCTTCTTTCACACCCAAACATCGCGAGAATCACTCACGAGCTACATTCAAATGGATTGATCCAGCAAGGGTCCAAAGTGCAAAATGAAAGCAAACTTTGATGGGATATTGCCCAGAAACCCATGATTAGCCCCACAAACTCTCCATCTAAGCTTACAAGATTGCATTGGGCCTCTGCTCAACCTCGGTTGCATTTATCTCGAGTCATTTTCTTATGGTGTCAGTTTTCATTTGATGAAAAACATGTCAGAAATACAAGCAATGTAAAGTTGCAAAGTGGTTGCGCTTTCGTTTTACAGTCGTTGACAAAAAGTACTACTCCAATGCATCCCTATAGGTAGGTTTATGGTAAACATAGTCCTTTCTCACACCCTAAACACATAGAATTGCTCGAGCTATGTTAATTTGACTTGATCGCTATGATGGCATGCAAAACAATTGAAAAAGAAACATACACATGATGGTTGAGAAGTTTGAGTTTTCCACACAAAAAAAGTATGATCATTGGTGCAGAGCACCTTGTTCCTCCATTTGATGAAGTAGGTATAGTTTAATGGTTTTAGTCATGGTAATGTCAAATAAGGCCATGATAGGCCATTTTGTAATCTTTCTTTTAGTTTTGAGTTAGTGTGGGGTCATTTGAGTCAATTATGTAAGTACAATAGGGAGTACAAATAAGAAAATAGCATTGGTAAAGGCATTGGAAGAGATTACTAAAGTTGTCCCTTTTGAAAATTCAGAATTTAGGCCTTAAAAGCAAGGCTAGACGAGGTAAAAAGAAGAAATTGCTTGAGAATAAGTTAGAATAGGTTGGAAATAGGGTGAGGTTGTGGAGTTTGATGTGTTCAAAAGGTCTACAAGGACAAGGGAGGTCAAAATTATGTTATGGCATGATGCCCTAGTTGGGAAAAGAGGGGTTTTGAATAAAAATAGAGGTTTGAGGAAGTAAAAGTGGGTAAAGTCAGGGGGGAACATAATTTGGTGGTCAATTAAGTTTTTGTGGGTAGAATGAAGAGAGTTGGAAGAGGTTTGGATATGGAGTTTTCAATAAACCCTAGTGAAATTTGAGAAAAGTGAGGGTTTAAAGGATAGTGGGGTTAGAGGGCCAATCACGCCCTAAAAATTATGGATTTTGTGGATTTGTAGGCTGGTAAATGCTTCCCAATGGTGTTTTGCAATTGGAATAGTTAATGAGAGGGTGTTTCTTTGTTAAATAGACCTATTTGGGGGTTTAGGACAACATTGAGTCCATTTCTTATTTGTATTATAAATTATAACTTGCTTTCTCTTGAGTCCATTTCTTATACAAGAAATAATATTGCAAAAAGTTGACATATAAATCTTTCGACTTGTTTATACGGTGACGAATCAAGAACATAACAATTCATTTTGCACTATCAAGATTATGTTGTGAAAATGTTTAAAGACTAATCAAGATAAATGTTTGTATCATAATGTGTCAAGAAGTTAACTACTTCATCTACTCTAAATATTATGTTTTGCAAGTGTTGTGAAGATTATGTATCATTTGCTTAATTGAGTTGTTCCAATGAAATGATTAAATATATTGGAATCTTTTTATGAATCATTTCATGGAATACCAATTGAAAGCATGTTTTTTCCTTTTAGATAAATTTGTTTAGCATCAATCAATTAATACTCAAGACAAACCATGAAGGAAAACAATGATCAATGCTAGGGCTAACCAATTAATAAGTATACACATGAATAAGTGAAGCATGTACATGTGAATAAGGGAAGTACAAATTCTCATAAACACGTAGCCTTGAAGTATACACATGAATACATATTATACGCAAATTAATACAAAGTATATGCATGAATACAAGGTATACTCATAAAAACACATAAGTTACAAAGTATACATTGGAATACACATAAGTCACAAAGTATACACGTAAATTGTAAAGCATACACTTGAAAGCACGTAACTCATATCTATTGAACCTTGGATTTATAATGCAAATATGGACACCATCGATAATATAGATTTGTATTAACCAAATATCCATGAAGGCATACATCAATATATGTTGATATACATATAAAATATAGGTACAAAATAGCCATATAGGCTTATGAGAATGCCATATAGGCATACAATGTCAAATATATCCAATACAAAATATGTACAAAAATGTCATATAGGCATACAACAAAGGGATTTGGAATCAAAATTCATTGCTCTCCAAGTTTGTCACTCATTTGTGCTACACTCGAGGAGTGCTCTTGCTACTCCTCCTAGTGTTTAGTTCTTGGTGAAGTTTTAACTGTTACAATAAGAAGTAAATACATTAATATATAGAAATTACATTATAAAAAATGGTATATTTAACAAAATAATCACTTACCACCAGTAGACGATCTCTCTCCTTGAGGGAAATATTTGCATGACCATGTTTTGGTGTGCTGAAGCCCTATAGAAACTATCCAAAGAGAAATTAAACTATGAATCAATAATGGTTTTGCTGCTAATCTATAACAAGTGCAGGGTGAAATTTAGTAATTTTCCTCATAGCTCCCACAATGCTGGCCATCAAAGTTCTATAGCAGATAACCGATCTCCATTACCTTCATCACATTCGAGGAGGTGTTTCCACTTGCAACATTTGAAATTAAAATAAATTATTTAATCACAAAACTACAATAGCGATCCGTCCTTGACTTATAATGTGAATGAACAAAAGGCGCGAAATTACTTATTAGACTGCATTATCATGCTTACTATTTTCCCTATCCACATCTTGTTCAAAACACATGTTTTAGGCTTTTACCATAGCAAAAAGCTGATGGGCCCCGTTTAATAAAATACTTTTGTACACATGTCACGATAAGCGTGGTGGCATAGATAAGTGATGAACTGTTTGAAAAATACCTCAAAGCTAAAATGTGGTCGTGGTGATGGAATGCCATTACAAAAAATGAACATCTTGGCATTCCAGCACCATAAGGCTGCATTTCTTTTAGAGCCTTTTCATACAGTTCATTGCCTTCTCTATGAATTATTATTACTTACTATTATGCTTTCATAGAAAATTTTCCAAGCATCCATAGTTTGTTGGAAAGCACCTATTTTAGGTTTTTAGCCATAGCAACAAGGAAGTGAGTAGTTTCATAAAATTCTTTGGTACACATGTATAGAAAATGTGGTATCATAGAAAGGTGGTGGTAGTGTAGCCAGTAGGAGAGGGTCCTCAAAAGAGAAAAAATCAATTTGTGCAACAATAGTAATACAAAAGCAACATAGAATATGGAGGAAAATGCAAATGAAAATATTCTCATTAATAGAAATCCTCAATTACATTTGGCTAACAACATCAAGGCTTATAGATAAAAGTGCATAAGATAAAGTGTAGATCTATAATGAAGGTCGGGGGACACTCCACAAAACAATTAAATCACACCATTAAAAATCACGTAGAGTCATGAGAATGATCCACAATGATCGAACTGGCTGAAAAGTTTGAAATTATGCTGATGCCGGTTCAAGAAATTGCCAAGAGTTTTGAAAGTGATAACTTGCCGGAAAAATATCCAATCGTGCTCAAATCTTGGAACAAGGAAAATGAACATGTAGACGATGTACTCCAAGATCCATAGGGTTTGGTGAACAAAGATGATGAATCCACCAACATGAACTGAGCAAGAACATAACAAGAAGAAAAAAAATTGAAAGAAAATATTTTTAGTTGATGCAAGATTGCCAAGAACCAAGGATGCTCCGGCATTAGACATCTGGGGTTATTGAAAAGTGAGTCCCACACTTAGTTGGGGCTAAAGGAAAACCAAGATGGTCTACCTTAGCCCAAGAAACCCAAGAAGAATCCTCTACTGGTCTACCTTTTCACTTCACAAGATATTCTTTGTACTATCTTCCACGAGTCTTCCTCCCATCTCTGACATCCAAAATCTCTCCAATCTCATTTTATTTTTGTTTAGGAAATTGATTTTCCAATCTTTCTTTACCGTCTTCACTGAACTCTTCTTCATGTTACTGATATAGATTTGTAATGTTGAATATAGGTGATATACCCATACCTTCTGGTAACTCCACTTCGTATGCATTTCCTGAATCAAATTTCTTCAAGATCTTACAAGGTCCAAACTCCCTCATCTCCAGCTTATTGTATGTGCCAACTAGAAATCTTTCCTTCCTCAAATATACCATCACTTCATCTCCAACTTCAAATTGCTTATGTCACCTCTTTTCATCTACTTTCTCCTTATACTTCTGGTTCATGTCTTCCAATTGTTGTTTCACTTGAGTATGCGGCTTCTTCATGTGTTCTACAATAAATTCTTTCTCCTACTCAAAGCATCAACAACTCTATTTTTCTTTCCACTCCTATGCTTCAAAGAAAAAGTATAACTTTGCAAGAACACTACCCATCTCATGTGTCTATGATTCAACTTACCCTGACTGTTTAAATATTGCAATGCTTGATGATCTGTATACAACACAAACTCCTTAGGCAACAAATAATGTCTCCACTTTGTCAAGGCTTTAACTATAGCATAAAATTCCTAATCACACACTGAATATCTTCTTCTAGCATCATTCAACTTCTCACTGAAATAAGCTACAGGTCTCCCTTCTTGACTCAATACTGCTCCAATTGTATTTCCACTTGCATCACAATCTACTTGAAATACCTTATCAAAATTTGGTAAAGACAACACAGGCTACTCAGTCACCTTCTATTTCAACAATTCAAAACTTTGGCCTGCTCCAAACATCCACCTAAATTCCTTCTTATCTCCTCTCATTGTTTCTATCATAGGACTACATATAGAACTGAAATTCCTATTGAACTTCTAGTAGAAACTAGCCAATCCATAAAATGATCTTACCTCTCCAATGCTATCTAGTGTATACCACTCAACAATTTCTCTGACCTTCTTAGGATCCATCTTCAATCTATCCACATATATCACAAATCCTAGATACACCAACTCTTCCTTCATGAAACTACACTTCTTAATGTTTATCAACAACTACTTCTCTCTTAACCTCTGCAAAACTTGTCTTATATGCAACAAATGTTCTTCCCTACTCTTATTGAAAAATCAAGATGTCATCCAAATACACAATCAAAAACTTACCCAAGAATTTATCCAATACCTCATTCATCAACCTCATGAAAGTACCCAGTGCATTTGTCAATCCAAAAGGCATCATCAACCACTCATACAATCCTTCATTTGTCTTGAATTCTTTTTTCCACTCATCCCCTTCTCTGATTTTGATATGATGGTATCCACTCTTCAAACCTATCTTTGTAAAGTACTTAGCTCCACTCAAGCAATCCATAATGTCATCCATCTGGGGCAAAGGAAATCTATACTTCACCGTGATCTTGTTTATGGCTCTAGAATCTATACACATTCTCCATTCTCCAACCTTCTTAGGTGCTCACATAGCAGGTACTACACATGGACTTAAGCTTTCTTTGATCAAACCCTTCCTCAACAATTCTTGCACTTGTCTATTCAACTCCTCCTTTTCTGTCAGTGTCATTTGGTTTGTTGCTTTATTAGGAAAACTAGCTCCAGGAATTAGATTCATACAATGACTAATACTCCTTACAGGCAGTAATCCATCAGGTATGTTATCTAAAATGATCTCCTCATACTCTATCAGCATCTCCTTTATCTCTTTTGGGTGTTCTTCTACATGCTTCAAGTCTCCAGCCTTCTTAGGCACCAAGGCATAACACACATTCTCATGTTTCAACCCATCAAGGAACCTCCTTCCATCAACCAGACAAGCCCTAATATTCGTACAAACCTCAACTTTAAGAACATATTCCAATGGAAACAAAATCTACTTCATCCCATTAGCAACAATGATGTATATATTCTTCTTTCCATCATGAATAGCCTGTATATCATACTACCAAGGCCTTCCCAACAAAACATGGCATACATCCATAGGCATGATATCACACAAAACTTCATCATGGTAATTTCCTATCTTTAATTTCACCAAACATTGTTCACTTACCAGTATCTTATGCTCATCTTGAATTCAAGCAATGTGATAGGGCTTCGGGTATTTCAACCTTTCCAACCTCAATTTAGTCACCATCTCTTCATAAACTAGTTTCTCATAATTTCCACTATCAGCAATCACTTTGCAACATTTACCAACTACATTACATCTGGTTTGGAACAAATTCTTTCTCTACAATGACTCCTCTAACTCACTTTAACATAATACTCTTCTACTCACCAACACTTCTCCATCTTCTGGTTTTTTAGATGATCCAGCATGTTCCTCCTCAAAAAAGGTTGTCCTTCTATTGTTCTTTGTCTTCCTACTTGTTTCTCCTTGATTGCATTCAAATGCTCTATGTCCTTCTCCACCACACTTATAACAAGTTCCCTTGAACATTTTTTTCTCCTATCCTATATCATCTCTTCTATAACCTTCATTTTGGTAACCACCATAGCCTTCTCTTCTATAAGAGTTTCCATCACCTCTCTGGTATGAATTGTCATTCTTATTGACCTCCTTATCCTTCTTCTGGTCTAGAAAAGATCCTCTTCCTCCTCCAGTAAAAGTTTTTCGTCTTTGAAATCTTCCACCTCTTCCTCTTTGTCTCTACTCATGTCTTTTATTCAACTTATCTTCTACCTTTAGGCACACTTATATGCTTCTTTCACACTCACCAACTTGATCAAACTGATTTCATCTTGTATAGATGGCCTTAAACCATTCACATACCAGGCTACTTGCTCAATCTCATCCTCCAAATGTCCAGATCTGATATTTAACTTATAGAATTCCTCAGCATACTCTGTCACACTAGATTATTTCTACTTTAGGTTCTACAACTTCTTGAACAAAATTATTTGATAATCTGTAGGCATAAACTTTATCTTCAACTTATTCACCATCTAATCCAATGATTTTATCTTTTCCTTTCCTCTTCTTTGCTTATCTGTTTGCAAATGTTCCCACCAAAGGGATGCATGTCCTCTCAACTTTGTACAAGCATATTTCACCTTCTTATCTTCAATGGTACCTTCAAATTCAAATATTTTTCCATCTCTATGATCCAATCAAGCAATACATCTAAATCCAACTTACCACTATAATCCGGTGGATTGAAATGTGGTCTCTTATTCACTTTAGTTAGGGATCTTATGAACCTCTCTTCTCCCTGATCAAGGCTAGATTGCTCTTCTCTTCCTCTTTCTTCCTGTACTTCTACTTCTCCATTGCTCACATCATCAATTGGTTGACCTCTCCTTTGGGCCATTTCAACTACATCTAATATGGAAACAATTCCTCTTAACATCTCCATCATAGTTGGGTTTGTATTTCCACGCGCTCCATTTCCTCTACCATTTCTTCTTCCCCCCATCTTTACACAAGTCCTCTACAACTGCAGGTCAGATCCTCAATCTGCCACCCCACAAAAAATCTTCAACAGGACTTCACAAAATATGGCAATCTCACAAGGAATGAATCTCACTCTGATACCAATCTGGTGCAACCATGGTAGGAGGATCCTCAAAGAGAACAATCTGGATTGTGCAACAAGATTAACACAACAAAAGAAACACATAATATGGAGGAAAAAATAAATGCAAATATTCTCATTATCATAAATCTCAATTACATTCGATCGGCAACATTTGGGCTTATAGATTTGGCTCACAGACCTGATAAAACATGCTTAAAAATACAACATTCTTACATGCTCCTATATGCAAGCTAAATATTACAAATCAAATCTATATTATTCTACTCAATCAACTACTACCATTCTAATGATTGATTATAAGATTTATATCATATCCACAATTTTGGAATCATCCGCGTTGGCCAAATATCATCACATTATGCAAGGAAAGAAAATGTAATGTGCTCATGAATAGGTCGGCCTCAAATTTGAATTACTCTTCAACAAGTGCATAAGATGAAGTGTGGATCTATAATGAAGGTTGGGGACACTCCATGAAATAATTAAATCACATCGTTAAGATTTGCAAGTCATGGGAATGATCCACAATGATCGAACTTGCCAAAAAGTTTGAAATTATTCCAGTGCTGGTTCAAGAAACTGACATGAAATCTATAAGCGATAAATTGCCGGAAAAGGATCCAATCGTGCTCAAATCTTGGAAAAAGGAAAATGAACATGTCAAAAATTTACACAAAGATCCACAGGTTCTAGTGAGTAAAGATGATGACTCCACCAACATGAACTAAGCAAGAACAGAAAAAGAACAAAACTAAAAGAAAATATTTTTGGTTGATGCAAGATTGCCAAGAACCAAGGATGCTCCTACATCATGAGCTATTTGAAGAAATGCCTCAAAGAAATGTGGTCTCATGGTGATGAAGGGCATTCCATCACCATGAGACCACATTTCTTTGAGGCATTTTTTCAAACTTCTAACTGCCATGTCTATTCTATTGCTTGCTATTATGCTTTGATAAATTTTTTCCAAGCATCCATAGTTTGTTGGAAAGCACCTTTTTTAAGCTTTTAGCCATAGCAGTGTGGAAATGAACTGTTTATAAATTTTTTTGGTAGACATGTATGAAAAATGTGGTAGCATAGAAAAGGTAGTGAGCTGTTTGAAAAAGTGCCTCAAAGAAATTGGGTCTCATGGTGATGGACATCACCATGAGATCACATTTCTTTGAGGAATTTTTTCAAAAACTCATTGTCTTGTCTATGCTATTGCTTACTATTATTATTTCATATATATTCCTTCCAAGCATCCATAGCATACACAAGCTAGTGAACTATTTGAAAAGATGTCGAGTAGTAAAAAGTGGTCTCATGGAATGCTATGACAAGAAAATGCAATTGGAAGCTGCCCCTAGACTTATTACTTATGCTATGTGAAGTAATTGCATCATTGCTTATGTTGAATTTCTAAACAACTCTATTGCAGTTGAAAATTTTTCATCTATCAACATCTAGTTATTAGCTATGGAATGTGAAGTAATGCTTTGAGTTTGAATGATGTGCAATGTAATGTAATCAATGATATGAATATAAACAACACAAATCTATTAAATACAATTCATTAGTTAATATCTTTATTCTATTACCTGCATGTAGGTTTGAGTAAATCTACTGACACTGGGAGGTGTTCCCTTAAAACCTCTAATATTAGCCTGTTCAACATCCAAAATCATATATTAAAATACCATTCGTAAAACAATGCTATTAACATGTAATAAATTTATAATTGTTTACTAGTTACATACCCCACCGATAGGTGTACTATAGAAAAAAGTAGGTGGAGGGCTAGTGTATCTAGTCTCAACACTGTGACCCTACAATTTTATTAAAATCATAAAACTAAATTAGTTAATCTTGCATTTCAAAATCAAAATTTAATAAATTAAATTCAATGAACATGCTAACTTTTACTTGAGTATCAATGCCATATGCATCATGCAAAATGTCAACTACCCTCTCCATCTCCATAGCTGCAGATGGATCCTACGTAGCAGCCTCCTAAGTGTCAGTGGGGTCATATGAACAAGTCACATCGCAAAATTGACACACATCAGTTCGAAGGCCACCACTCGAAGACTCTGGATGACACTATAGAATAGGGTTAGCATGCTCGATGATACTCTAGGTCAAAGTGTTGATCAGCAGCAATGTCTCTATGTTAACACTCTCCTTCACAATGGAAGGGATAACAATGTGCTCATGAGGCAGCCTAGCGAGAGGTTGTCTCCCTTTTCACGTAGGATCCAGCTGTGCACCAGGTCTATCCTGAGCCGACCCCCCACCTTTCCCCTAGAAGTTCCTCATATCAAAATAATTTGGGATTTTATTCAATATGAACTCACAATATATTTTCCTAAGGAAATACTATAGGACTTCACAATTGTTGCACGGTGGGTAATCAAAAACCATGTACCACCTATCATAAGAAAAGTTCCTAATCTGTTGGTGGTGGCACCAATGAATAGGAAACCTCTTCGCATTGAGGGTAAGATTTTGATGTGTGCATGTGTTAGTGAGTAAGGAGCACAAATCACCTTCTGTAATTTTTAAATCCTTTACATTTTTATATGATAACTTATCTACGTAATAATCCCTAGATTCCTGCCTCCTATCTTGCCATCCAATTATTTGTTTGCTAATTGAATCTACACTTTTTAACATATCTTTCAATGAAGTTGCTAGGGTCACTTTTTCTATGGTTGAACCATTTGGATCGCTCAACCTACTGATTAAATCCTCAAGTTGTTTTTTGCTGTTCTTAATTTCACTCATTAAATTTTGTTGATTGCTACGAGGGTGTTGAGGGATCGGTGGAGGAGGTTGTTGTTGTGGTTCATTTTGTTGTTGATGATTTTGTTGAGGATTTTGAGGATTTGCAGGTTGATTTGCATCTCCTACAAATTCAAAAAAATAAATATCAAATACAACCTAAAACTAACAAATTCAAAACAAAAAGCAAAAAATCCTTACCTATCACACCTCATCGACGTGGCTACATCCTCACGATGAAATAGCAATCGTTGATGAATATTTTTGCACAATACCTCCTCCTAGAACGTGAGTGCGAAAAAAGGAGGTTTTGGCCGCTGGCAAAAGAAAAAACATAGTTGAAATGCAAGAATGAATTCGTTTTACTATTTTTTGGTTTTAATAGGTCATAACGCGAGCACGTTATAATGCACTCACATTATAACACACTTGCGTTATGCGCTTGTTGTGACTGAGCCTCAGGCTCGACACACCAAGCCATAATACGAGCATGTTATAACACACTCGTTGTATGAGTTTTCATGACTTTCTTAAGAAGTTGTCCACAAATTAGCTACCCATTTTCATGCACCCAGGTCCTTATATTACAAGAATATCCAACAAGCACAACAAATAAAAAGATAATGATTGTTGCCACATTCCTTTCTCTCTAAATCCTTTTGTATGGACATCCTCAAGAGGTCATCAGAATGAGCGCAAATGAGATAAGTCAAAAAGACCAAGATAAAGAAAACAAACAAGCTAATGTTCTTCATACCACTAGCCAAGACTAAAATACAGTGATACCTGATGTTGATGTCCATTGTAGGAAAGATGTATCCTAGGACATGATGTTATCAAATGATTGATTTGTGGTTGATTGGATGATGAGCTATTAGTACCAAGAGTTGGCCAACTTGTTTACCTACTGACCTAGACTTGAGACTTTGACGCTTTAGTTTTCACTTTTAACTTGCTAGACTTGTTTCCTACTATTTTACCAAAGGTTGAGGGTGACGATGATTTATTACGAGTGATGTTTATTTTGGGTGAAAGCGAGATGGAGATAGATGGATTTTTTCAAATATTTGGATGTTTTTGAAATGTTTTGAGGTTGTTTTTGGTATTTTTGAGATTTTATGAATGTTTTAATTTTCAATTTTGCAATGTTTTGGGGTTTTCCAAGATTTTGACCAAGAGACTAACCTAAAGACCTATCCTAGGTATCATACACCAACAGCATTAGCCTTTGCTTTTACGCTATACACTCCAGACTACATAGTTCGAATCGACATAGAATTGTTTTTTATTAGATGGATTTCCAAATTATTATGATGAACTTCTGTTGGATCAACCTTGCCTACATTCAGAGCTTAGAGACTGACCACAAGACAACCTCTATTTTAATTTCTAATGTTTTTTGGAATTTTGATTTTGCTGAAGCATCAAGAATATACATGAATCTAATCCAATGAAAACATGCCCCCAATGTGATGTAATAGACTACTCCAATAAAGGCAAGACAAACTAACCTTGAGGATGAGCCAAGTAGTACTAGGAGGGATCATGACAATGCACATTACGACTGCTTATGATGTAGATGCAGCAGATAAGTGAAGGATGGATGATACAAAACAAGCTGTAAAGATCTAGGCCGATGGAAGGTGCTTATTTACACAAGGCGCCTATTTGCTAGGTTTTCACCAAGGTACCTGCCCAAAGTGCCACTGAAGTGGTTTTCACCAGAGGATGATTTTTCTCTTTACTATTTTTTATCCTTTTCTGATTTTTTATTTTTTTGTTGTCACCAAGATGTTGTTTGCTAGGCTTTAGTTGAGGTGACCATTTTTTTAGGACATTTTCTTATTTTTTTGTATTTTTGGTTTTATACCTTGAAAGATTAGGCATAATTTTTTTTGAGACAGGAGATATTCATGGGATCCTATAGAGGCTTGCCTTTTGGTGTTGATAACTAATATGCCCCTGATTTGTAACTTGCAGTGATGATGAAGGGTCCCAACCAATTGGGTTCAAATTTTCCCTTGTTGTCTGGATTTGGAACATTCTTTTGGTTCTCCTTCAGCACAAGCTCTCTAACATGGACGACTCAACTCCTAATCTTCTTGTTGTAGCTTCGTTTGACTTAGTTTTGGTAAACTTGTAAGTGGTTTATGGCATCCATGCACTGCTCATCCAGTAATTCTAGCTCATTCAATTGTGATACTTGGTATTCTTCATCTGTGATGAGATTTTGCAATGATATTCTCAGGGATGAGAGCTCAATCTCAGTGGGGAGTATGACTTCTAATCCATAGACCAAGGAGAAAGGGGTGGCACCTATTGGTGTACGGATGCTTGTTTGATAGGCCCATAAGGTGGGATTTAGCTGCAAATGCCAGTCACAACCAACATCATTGACTGTTTTCTTGAGAATTTTTAGGATGGTTTTGTTGGTAGCTTTTGCTTGGCCATTGCCTTGGGGATAGTACGAAGTGGAAAAGTGATGTTGGATTTTGAACTTTTGGCATAGGTCCCAAACATCCTAATTTTTTAAAGGTGTCTCATTATCTGAGATAATGGCTTGAGGGACACCATAACAAAAAATGAGGTAATTTAGGATAAACTTGGATATCTTCTTTCTAGTAATGTAGGTCATGGGGATGGCTTCCATCCACTTCAAGAAATACTCAGTGGCAGTGATGATGTACTTATATCCATTGGATGAGGTAGGGGTAATTTTCCCAACAAGATCAAGCCCCCACTATGAAAAGCGCCATGGTGTAACAATTGGGTGAAGCTCCTGAGTTGGTGCATGAATGAGGTCCCCATGTTGCTGACACTGCAAACACCTTTTGACATAATCGTGAGCTTCCCTTTCCATTGTAGGCCAATAGTACCCAGTCCTCAACAATTTCTTAGCCAAGGTCATTCCACTCGAATGCAAACAAAAAATTTCATTATGTACCTTAGTTAAAGTAGTCAAATCTTCCTCAGCATTTACGCAACGTAAAAGGGTTCCTTCAATGCTTCTACGGTAAAGAGTATCTCCTAAGATGACAAAACGAGATGATTTTTTGACAAAGGCTCTTTTGAGGTTTAGGGTTATGTCTATGGGGAGGACTCCTATTCTCAAGTAGTTGTATATATCATGGTACCAGGGATCACCGGGACAAATGATTTCACACACAAATTCAGACTCTGGTACCTTGAATGATGGTATGAGAAGTTGCTCTATGAGGAATTCTTGCTTTGGGATGTTGCACAAGATCTCTAGGAGTGATCCAATCGTAGCCATCACATCTGTCACTCTATTATTTTCTCTTGGTAGTTGCTCAAGTGTGATATCAATTAAGAACTCCATAAGGCTTTCCACTAGTTTTTTGTAGGGGGTTAACATGTCATCCTTTGTTTGATATTCATCATTTACTTGGTTGATTATGAACTACGAGTCTCCATATACCTTGAGTACCATTATCTACCACTGCACTACAATTCTCAGCCCTGTGACAAGAGCTTCATATTCTACGATGTTATTTGTACATGAGAATGACAACTTGTATGATTTTGGTATGCAGTTCCCTTGTGGGGTGATGAAGAAGATCCCTGCTACTGACCCATGTTGTGTATAGGATCCATGAAAGTACATTTTCTAGTGATCCACTACACTTAGGTTGAAGATTGATTCATCAAGGAACTTTGATATAAGTGGATTTTCTTTATATATGGGTGCTTCTACCAGTTGATCTGCAATTGATTGACGTTTAATGGCCTTGTGTTCAACATACTCAATATCATGCTTTGTCAAAATCATAACCCACTTTGTGATTCACTCTGTGAGAGTTGCTTTGGAAAGCAAGTACTTGAGTAGGTCTATCTTTGCAATGAGTTTGATCTGGTGTACTAGCATATAATGTTTGAACTTTTTAGCTACGAACATGACTGCTAGGAAAGCTTTTTCAATGGGTGTGTAGTTCAATTCATGCCCCACCATGGTTCTGCTGATGTAATAGATAGATCTCTCTTTTCCCATTTTCATCATGCTGGGTTAAGAGAGCACCGAGGGCTCTTGTTGTTGTTGATATGTATAAGATCAAGGGTTTCCCTAGAATTGGCAGCATGAGTACTGGCGATGTAAGTATTTCTTGATCTTATTGAAGGCCTGATCACACTTTTCATCCCATTTGTATGCTACCCCCTTCTGGAGTAGATGAGAATATGGGATGGCTTCATCTGCTAGTTGTGCTATGAATCTGCGGATGGATTGAAGTCTTCCTTATAGGCCTCTTAGTTGTTTCAATGTCTTTGGTGCCTCCATTTCAAGGATTCCTTTGACTTTGGTGAGGTCTACGTTGATTCCTCTCATGGATATAATGTACCCTAGGAGCTTGCCTGATTGTACCTCGAAGACACACTTTTTTGGATTTAGTTGGACCTTGTACTTCTCTAGTCTATCAAAGATGGAAACCAATGCCTCTATGTGATATTGACATTTCCTTGACCTGGCCAATATATCATCCACATAATCCTCCACAGTCTTATGAATCATATCATTGAAGATTAGTGTCATGGCCCTTTGATAGGTAGCTCCTGCGTTCTTTAGCCCAAATGGCATCATATTCCAGCAATATGTCCCCCATGGACAAGTGACTGTCATCTTGTGTTGGTCTTCTTTTGCTATCATGATCTAATTGTATCTTGAGAATCCGTCCATTAATGATAGCATCTAATGTCCTGTTGTCATATCTATGATCATATCGATGTTCGAGAGAGGAAATTCATCCTTGGGACATGCTTTGTTCAAATCTTTGAAGTCCAGGCAGATGCCAATGCCCCTAGTGGGCTTTGAAATAGGTACAAGATTTGAGACCCACTCCAAATAATCAATTGGCCATATGAATCCTACATCTAGGAGCTTCTATAATTCCATTTTGACCAACAATGCTATCTGGGGATGCATCTTCCTTAGCTTTTGTCTTACTGGCTTCACTTCAGGATATATAGCTAGGTGGTGAACCATGACTTATGGATCAAGCCCAGGCATGTCAACATAGGTCCATGCAAATTTGACCTTCCTTTCTTTTAGGAAAGTAGCCAAGAGTTCTTGTTCTTCTGACAAGAGGGATTCTTCATAGAATGTGATGTGTGGTAGTTCCTCTATTCCCAGGTTGACTAGGTTGCACTTCTTTGCTAGGACCACTGACTTTTCCTAATGAATGGAACTGAGAGGAAGATTGAATCCTTCATCCTCTAGCACCTTAGAGAGGTTTTCACCATCAGATACATCTTTTATTTTTACTATTTTTGAGTCAGAGAGTGCCACAGTGTGGTTTTCACTCAAAGACTTAGAGATTATACTCAATTTTTCACTTTTGCGACTAAAGGATTCAATCATTTCCCCATAATAGGTGTGTGTGTATAGTATGATGTCAAATTCAGCTTTGTGATATTTGCATGGTATAGTATCCTATAATCCCATGAATTCTAAGAGCGCCTCATTATTTTTGAATGTGTCTAGAATCGATGGTCCTTGTCAGTTGTAATTGATGAGTTGGGGATAGACTAAGTTTATTTCATGGGTCTAGTTGGTTGACTCAAAAGACATGGTTCTAATCATGAGATGAGAGGAATCCTTGTATAGCATAGGTAAATTAATTATGGGATCTTCCTAATCACTACTACTACACACATCAATTATGTTGAAGGTCAATTTATCTATGACTCGACCTATGGATACGGGTAATCGAAGAGTGGTTGCTGATAGCTGAGGGGGAGTCTTGATTGTTTTAAGTGGGGGACCTTTGCCAAGTATGGTTACCTTCAAAGGGGTACATCTAAGGCCAAGATTTCTCATGCACTTCTCCAGAATGATAGGTACTAGAAGACCATTGTCATTCTGTCCATGTTTCTTTTTTTTGTCATAGCCCATACCAAGCATCATTTGTAATCCTTTGCTACTTTTATCCATAGGAAGATTAGGTATAGGCTTTTCATCTTGGTATAGTAAGCTTGATACGTCTCTTTCATCTACCACCTCTCGACTTAGGTCTCTCCAAAATATAAATCTAGAAGGGTCTGCTCTGAAGGTTTGGGATGATGTTTCAGCTAGTTGGGGTTTCCCATGAGACCAAGGAGATTGAGGTAACTCTTATCATGAAAACACTTTTCTTCATTTTGTAATCCCCACACCCATTGTCTTGGACAATGGCTTTGACTTCAGAGATATTAGAGATAACGAGTGTCTTTTTCTTAGAAGTGGAGGCCAAAGTAGGTGGGTCTACATATGGAGTTGTGGGGCCTTCATCATTCTTTGGAACTTGAAGGATTTTATAGTACTTCACTTCCATGTTCTTGCAGTAGGCAAAGGGCTCAGGATCATTGTAGATTGTGACCTCTTGATTTTGATATGAGATGCAAGCATTAGAATACTTTCATTTAAAGCATTTTATGTTTAAAAGACTTGTTATTATTGTTAATTGACATGACTAGCAATAGATTATAGATTAACATATTTACTTATTTTTCTTTATGTTTAGCTAAATTAGTGGATATATTTGAAGTAATGGTTTATGTTAATTGCATTACTTTATGATGATATTTAATGAGATAATTATGTTGCGTTGATCTTTTACTACCATAATTGTTATCTTTTTCTTAAGGGTTTTGAATAGGGTATTTTAAAGATTGATGAAGTAGTTAAACTCTCTCTTTAATCATGATGGATGAATACACCATAGATGGGCCCTGTTGGAATGATGAGTCATTCAAGTCCAAATCAACTTCTTTATAGTCATAGTTTTCTTTAGTCATACTTTAGTTCTGTTTTAGTTTTGTTGTAATCTTTAGATTGGTTGCCTTAAGTCTTGCCAGTTAACGCCATGTTAGAAAACTAATAAAAATATTATTATAAATATCCATGTTTTGGTTTTAGTTAGGAGTTAGATAATTTCAATAAGATTTCTATAATTCAAACAACAATACTTTGTTATGCATTCTACTTTTGATCAATGGGAATTAAAGCAAGAAGTTAATTCAATCATTGTGCTAAGAGATCCTACCAAAGGAAGAGAAGGGCTTTCTCAACCTTTGGAATGATCTTGTGTTGGTATTTTGTTAAGTTATGCTATTTTTGATTCATTAGTATTAAATCTGAAGTAGATGTTAATTCGAGAATGCTAAGTTTTTAAATTATTTTATGACTTAGTGAATGTTAATTTTGGATAGTTACTTCTGCTCGAATTACCTTTGAAGTTTCGGTTTGTTATGGCTAGAGTAAGTTGTTGGAATCATTATAATGTTTATCAGATTAATTAGATTTAGATGTTGTTCGAAGTAGTTAAGTTTGGTGTTTATTTATTAAGTTTCATTAGAAGCAATGATAGAAACTTATGGAAAGATGAAGTTGGAGTTTGTTGAAAATATGTTCATGGAGATTAGTCTTTATCTTTTCTAGAATGATCGTTATTTCCTCACAATTCATTTCTGTTCTTAAAATAGTATTTAATTTCCTATAAATCTTAAGATAGATCTCTTTTAAAAATCAAAATAGAATTAATTTGGATTTCATGTCTTAGATTAAGGATTGAAGTAATCATTAGTTGTCTCCATGAATCAGTCTAAATCAAGTTCAATAAAGTCATAAATAAGTCAACAAAATTTTAAATTAGAAAATAAGATAGAAATAGATCTTAGGAATTAGTCGCTACAATTCAGCTCCTGAGAGCTCTTGAAAGCTTATGAAGTAGGTAAATCGATACTTGAAGTCACTGTTCATAGTGAAAAAGCCCCCAAAAAGACCCGTGACAACCATCCTTATCGCATATAGCTCTGAGACACACCTGGTTTGATATATAATTGATTAAATCAAGCAAGTTGTGACATCAATGACCTTGTCCATCAATATGGGAACTTGATGCACTGATGGAAGGTTAATGCAATAACTTGCATCCCATGGATCCACAATCACTCCAGGAGGATGTTATAAGGAAAATCAAGGTCAAGGACCTAGTAGGCGGTTTCCATAATGGTTGGTCCTACTTGAATAGGGAGTTGGATAGTGCCTTAAGACAATCTTTCTTGATCATCATAAGCTCTGATTATGATGCCCTTTCCTTTTTCAATAGAGTCCTTAGAGAATCCCAAACTCTTTATTAGTTTTAGTGAACATATATTTAGACCTGTACCCCCATCCACTAGGACCTCAAGGTGGAGTGCGCGATTGTGAGATGGTTGGGTGGGGAAGTCCTGAATGAAAAATGTGAGGAGATTTGGGGTGGTAATGATTTCGACCATAGCTTGGAACTGGTCAGCATCAAGATCGGCGGAGATGGTAGATGAAGCCAATGCATTAGATTTGTGTATATTTTTAAGTCTTGATTTCCAACTAGTTGTTCCACGTTTATGATCTTATCGTCGATGAGGTCTTGGATCATATTTTTCAACCTCATGCAACTAGCTGTTGTGTGCCCCTTGATTTTATGAAAATCATAGAGGTGGTTTTCTTTGTACCATGGTGGTTTCACTTGGGGCTTTTGATAATTCTCATAAGTAGGGATTTTAATGAGATTCTCGTTTACCAATTTCTTCATGATAGATTCGATTGATTCCCCAAGGGCTGTGTACTTTCGCTTGGGGGGATATTTTTCTTGCAGAGGTGGCCCCCTTGATTATTCAGATTATTGATTTGATTATTGGGTGGTTGTTGTGATACCACATTAGTTTGTGTGTTGCTTTGATTATTGTTTTGTGGTTGGTGGTATGATTGGGTGTTTTGTTTCAAAGAACTTATTATGACCTTGGCATCAACCACACCATCATTAGTGACATTTTTGTTTCTTTCCCATGTACGAGGCTTCTCATTGTAGCTAGTGGAATAGCGGTTGTCTTGATGTTTTGGATATGTGGGTGTCCCCCTTTGTGCAATAAGGTCTCTTTCGAAACAAAAATGTCACTAATGATGATCAAACTAATAACAATCAGAGCTTATGACGATCAAAAAAGAGTGTCTTAGGGCACTATCCAACTCCTTATTCAAGTAGGGCTAACCATTATGGAAACTACCTAATAGTTCCTTGACCTTGATTTTCTTTATAACATCCTCTTGGGGCGACCATGTATCCATGGGATGCAAGTTGTTGCATCAACCTTCCATTAGTGCATCAATTTCCCATATCAAAATTAAGAGGTCACAATCTATGGTGATCCTGATCCCTTTGCCTACTGCAAGAACCTGGAAGTGAAGTACTATAAAATCTCCCAAGTTCCAAAGATCAATGAAGGGCCCACAACTCCATATGTAGACCCAGCTACTTTGGCCTCCACTTCTGAGACAAAGACACCTGACATCCCTAATATCTTTGAAATCAAAGTCATTGTCCAAGGCAATGGATGTGGGGATTACAAAATGAAGAAAAGTGCTTTTTTGATAGGAGAGTTACCTCAATCTCTTAGGTCTCATGGGCAACCCCAACCAACTAAAACATTATCCCAAACCTTCAGAGAAAACCCTTATAGATTTAGATGTTGGGGAGACCTAAGTTGAGAGGTGGTAGATGAAAGAGACATATCAAGCTTGCTATACCAAGATGAAAAGCATGTACCTGATCTTCCTATGGATGAAAGTAGCAAAGGACTGCAAATGATGCTTGGTATGGACTATGACAAAAACAAGAAACTTGGAAAGAATGAAAATGGTCTTCTAGTACCTCTCATTCTAGAGAAGTGCATGAGAAATCTTGGCCTCAAATGTACCCCTCTGAAGGTAACCATACTTGGCAGAGGTCCCTCGATTAAAAAAATCAAGACTCCCCCTTAGCTATCAGCAGTCACTCTTTGATTACCCATATCCATAGGTCAAGTCATAGATAACTTTACCTTTGACATAACTAATGTGTGTAGTAGTAGTGATGAGGAAGATCACATAACTGATTTACCTATGCTATTCAAGGATTCCTCTCTTCTCGTGATTAGCACCCTGTCTTTTGAGTTGACCAACCAAACCCATGAAATAAACTTAGTCTATCCCCAACTCATTGATCACAACCGAAGAGGACCACCAATTCTAGACACATTCGAAAATGATGAGGTGATCTCAGAATTATGGGATTATGGGATACTATACCATGCAAAGATCACAAAGCTAGATTTGACATCATACTGGACACACACGACTATTATGGGGAAATGATTGAATCCTTTAGTCACAAAAGTGAAAATTTGAGAATAATCTCTAGGTCTTTGAGTAAAAACCACACTGTGGCTCTCTTTGACTCGAAAATACTAAAAAAAAGGACTTATCCAATGGTGAAAACCTTTCTAAGGTGCTAGAGGATGAAGGATTCAATATTCCTCTAAGTGCCATTCATCAGGAAAAGTCAGCGGTCCTAGCAAAGAAGTGCAACCTAATCAACCTAGGAATAGAGTAACTACCACACATCACATTCTATGTGGAATCCCTCTTAATAGAAGAACAAGAACTCTTGGTTGTTTAACTAAAAGAAAGGAAGGTCAACTTTGTATGGACCTATGCTGATGTGCCTTGGCTTGATCTAGAAGTCATGGTTTGCCACCTAGCTATATATCCTAAAGCAAAGCCAGTAAGACAAAAGCTAAGGAAGATGCATCCCCAGATAGCATTGTTGGTCAAAATGGAATTATAGAAGCTTCTAGATGCAGGATTCATATGGTCGATTGATTATATGGAATGGGTCTCAAATCTTGTACCTATTTCAAAGCCCACTGGGGGCATCCACATCTGCACTAACTTTAGAGATTTGAACAAAGCATGTCCCAAGGATGACTTTCCTCCCCTGATTATTGAAATGGTCATAGATATGACAACAAAACATGAGATACTATCATTAATGGATGGATTCTCAGGATACAATCAAGATCATGATAGCAAAAGAAGACCAACACAAGATGACCTATAAAAGGGCCATGACACTAATCTTTCATGATATGATTCACAAGACTTTGGAGGATTACGTGGATGATATATTGGCCAAGTTAAAGAAACATCGAGATCACATAGTAGCATTGAGTTCTATCTTTGACAGACTAGAGAAGTACAAGGTCTAACTAAATCCAAAAAAGTGTCTTTGGGGTACAATCAGGAAGCTCCTAGGGTACATTATATCCATGAGAGGAATCGAGGTAGACCCCACCAAAGTCAAAACAATCTTCGAAATGGAGGCACCAAAGACATTCAAATAGCTAAGAGGCCTACAAGGAAGACTTTAGTCCATCCGCAGATTCATAACACAACTAGCAGATAAAGCCATATAATATTCTTGTCTACTCCACAAGGGGGTAGTGTACAAATGGGATGAAAAGTGTGATAAGGCCTTCAACAAGATCAAGGAATACTTACTCACACCACCAATACTCATGCTGCCAATTCCAGGGGAACCCTTGATCTTATACATATCAGTAACAATAGGAGCTCTTGGCGCTCTCTTAGCCCAACATGATGAAAATGGGAAAGAGAGCTATCTATTACATCAACAGAACCATGGTGGGGCATGAGCTGGACTACACACACATTGAAAAAGATTGCCTAGCAATCATGTTCATAGCTCAAAATTATAGACATTACATATTAGCACACCTGATCAAACTCATTACAAAGATAGACTTGCTCAAGTACTAGCTTTCCAAGGCAACTCTCACAGGATGAATGACAAAGTGGGTTATGATTTTGATAGAGCATGATATTGAGTATGTGGAATGCAAGGCCATTTAAGGTCAAGCAATTGCAAATCAACTAGCAGAAGCACCCATATATGTAGAAAATCCACTTATATCAGAGTTCCCTAATGAATCAATCTTCAACCTAAGTGTAGCGGATCAATAGAAAATGTACTTTGATGGATCCTACACACAACATGGGTCAGGAACAGGGATATTCTTCAGAACCCCACAAGGGGACTGCATACCAAAATCATACAAGTTGTCATTCTTGTGTACAAATAACATCATAGAATATGAAGCTCTTCTCATAGGGTTGTGAATTGTAGCAGCAGATAATAGCACTATGTATACAGAGACTCACAGCAACCTATAATCAAATCAAGAACAATGAGTATCAAACAAAGGATGACAAGTTGACTCTACAAAATTGGTGAAAGCCTTAAAGGAGTTCTTCGATATCACATTTGAGCAGCCGCAAAGAGAAAAATAATAGAGTGGCGATGTGATGCACAGGACTTGATTACTTCCTAGAGATCCTGCATCCTTAAAGAAAAAATTCTCATAGAATGCCTGCATTTCCAGCATTCTGATGTACCGTAGTTTGAATTTCTATGCAGAATTGTTGGTCCCAAAGGATCCTTGGAAAACAAGGATATATACACCTACTTGAGAATAGGAGTCTCCCTTACAGATATAATTCCAACCTCGCAGTTTTTGTCAAATCATCTCATTTTTGTCATCCTAGGAGATACCTTATTGTAGAAGTATCAAGGAACCCTTTATGTTGCCTAAATGTTGAGGAAGCTTTGACTACTTCAATCGGTGGGTAATATAATAAAATTCTAGGTTCATATTCCAAAGGAAAGCACCGCTAAGAAATTATTGAGGATTGGGTACTATTGGCCTATAATGGAAATGGAAGCTCGTGATTATGTCAAAATATGTGTGAAGTGTCAGCAACATGGGGATCTTATCAATGCATTAACTTAGGAGCTCCACCCAATTGTTACACCTTGGCCCTTTTCACAATGGGGGCTTGATCTCATTGGAAAAATAACCCCTACATCATCCAGTGGACATAAGTTCATCATCACCGCCACTGAGTACTTCACAAAGTGGGTGGAAGCCATCCCATGACCCACATTACCGAGAAGCATATATCCAAGTTTATCCTAAATTTTAATTTTGTGATATGTCCCCTGCCATTATCTTAGATAACGAGGACACCTTTAAAAATAAGGATGTTTGGGACCTATCTCAAAATACATCGCTTTTCCACTCCGTACTATCCCTAAGGAAATGGCCAAGTAGAATCTACCAACAAAACCATCCTAAAAACTCTCAAGAAAATAGTCAATGATGCTGGTTGCGACTGACATTTGCAGCTGAATCCCACCTTATGGGCCTATCAAACAAGCATTCGCGCACCAACAGGTGCCACCCCTTTCTCTCTGGTCTACGAATTAGAAGCCATACTCCCCATTGAGATTGAACTCCCATCCCTAAGAATATCATTGTAGAATCTCATCACAGATGAAGAATATCGGGTATCACGACTAAATGAATTGGAATTACTAGATGAGGGACACATGGATGCCTTAAACCATTTATAAGTTTACCAAAACTAACTCAAATAGAGCTACAACAAGAAGATTAGGAGTTGAGTCTTCCAAGTTGGAGAGCTTGTGTTGAAGGAGAACTAGAAGAATGTTCCAAATCTAGAGAGCAAGGGAAAATTTGAACCCAATTGGTTGGGACCCTTCATCCTCACCACAAGCTACAAATTAGGGGCATATCAGTTATCAACACCAGAAGGCTAGCCTTTGTCAGAGCCCATGAATAACTCCCATCTCAAAAAGTTGTATGCATAATCTTTCAAGGTATAAAACCAAAAATACAAAAAAATGAGAAAATGTCCTAAAAAAATGGTCACCTCAATGAAAGACTAGAAAACAAGCATCTTGGTGACAATAAAAAAATAAAATAAAAATTAGAAAAATGATTAAAAATAGTAAAAAGAAAAATCGTCCTCTAGTGAAAACCACGGCATCAAATTACCTTGGTGAAACTTATAGCAACAGGTGCCTCATGTAAATAAGCACTTTCATCTACCAGATTCCACAAATTATTTTGTATCATCCATCCATCACACTTCAATATCTCCATCCTTCAATGATCAGGTCCGCATCATAGCTTACAGTACTATTGTGTCAAGGATCCTCCTAGTACTACTTGGCTTATTCAAGGTTAGTTTGTCCAACTTTATCAAAGTAGTCTTATTGCATCACATCGGGGCACATGTTCTTTATCGATCAGATTTTATTCTGAAGTCTTCCTAAAATAAAAACAAAAACATTAGAAACTAAAAATCAAAAAACACGTAAAATAAAAAATCCAAAAAATAAAAAAATCCTAAAACATTAGAAATCAAAAACCAAAAACATTCAAAACATATCAAAAGTCAAAATAGAGTCATCTTATTTAACTATGGATCTCCGGAAAGCTCAACGAGGCAAGGTTGATCTTTGATCATCCCCTCAGATTTAGGCCAATCCTCTTTAGTAGTTCGTCATAATAATTTGGCAATCCATCCGATCAATAAATGAGTCTATGTCAATCTAACTATGTGGTCTCGCGTATAATGTAGGTAAGGCTAATCTATTGATCAACCCCCTAAGACCCTAAGATGTACCTAAGTTAGTCTCACAAATCTCGTAAAACCCCAAAACATAAGAAAATTGAAAATAAACATTCATAAAATCTCAAAATACTGGGGTAAAATAGCCCCTCAAAACATTTCAAAAACATCAAACATCCAAGTATTTGAAAAATCCAATTGTGTGTCCATCTAAATTTTGTAAAAATAACATCACTCATATAATAAATCATCATCACCTAGCCTTCGTAAAATAGTCGAAACAAGTCTAGCAGGTTAAAGGTGAAAACTAAAGCATCAAAGTCTCGAGTCTAGGTCAGTAGGTAAACAAGTTGGTCAGCTCTTGGTACTAATAGCTCATCATCCAATCAGTCCCAAATCAATTATCTGATAACATCATGTTCTAGGATGCATCCTTCCTACAATGGACTTCAACATCAGGCATCACCATAGTTTAGTCTTGGCTAGCGGTATGAAAACATTAGTTTGTTTGCTTTCTTATCTTTGTCTTTTTTATTTATCTCATTTGTGTCATTCGATGACCTCTTGAGGATACAACCAAACAAAAGGATTTAGAGAGAAAGGAATGGGGCAATGATCATTATCTTTTTATCTGTTGTGCATGTTGGATATTCTTGTAATATAACTTGGTCATGCGTGCTTTGTTTGGTTTGTAGGGAGGGTGTTTTACGTGTCTTGTTTTGATTGGAGGTAAAAAGTGGGTTTTGAAAGGGCCCAGAATCCTTTGGAAAATAAAGCAGTTGATAAACATAGAAAACAACATTACACATCAATCAGTCAAATGACAGTGAACCAACAACCAAAAAGAAGGCAACCAACCAACACCACTATATATTGTTCAGAGTTTCAACAACCTCCATTTCACTAGCAACCATATTGTGCACATTATCCACAGTATCAGACACCTCTAAACCGAAGGCCCCACCCTGAGCTTTCATTCTGTTTCTAGTTTTGGCCCTCGGCCCACCAATTTTTACCTCACCAGTCAAAACACTACCTATAACACCCCCCTTCTCACTAACACAATCCACATCCAACAACTTACCCAATCCAACAATATCATCAACATACACAGAATCCTTTCTCTTTTTCACTATAATCATAAGGGAGATCACCTTGGCAAAATAAGAAATAGCCAAAACCTTAGGGGCATCTCCACTCTTCATCACAACATTCCACATTTTATCAATTTATCCTCAAGGGATAAGATTCTTCCTTCTAAGTTTTGTTTCAAATTAATGGTTTCCTCCACCACAGTATTAGCCAAGAATATTAAGAGAGTCCATCAGATCATCAATTTGGCTTTGGACAGAAGGATCCTCAGCCTTACTAGCACCACCTCTAATTCTAATATTAGTCCTATTAATCTCATGGAAGAACCACTTAAAAAATTTAAACAACACATTACCACTATCACGAACATAACCCAGCACATCAACATCCTCTCTATCAAAGTTCTCAATCCCTTTCCCCACAGCCACATCCTCATTAGAAGAACTAACATGAACCTTATCAGCAAAAATATCCTTACCTTTTCCAACAGAGATAGGAGTCTTCATCTTAAGAATGGAGCAAGCGATTTCCTCTGCAACAACCTTCCTTTTCATCAGCCTATCCACATCTGCTTTGCTAGTTCCCACAGTAAGTCCTCCACCCACAGCCCTTTCCTTCCCCTACTTCTGCAACTCAATATCAACACCCGGAGAAGCCTCACCAAAGATACCTCCAGCCAAGGAAAGAGGGAAACCCTTCTCCAAGAGTTGGCCAATAGTTCTCAACACCCTTCTCTTCTAGCTCCCATCTTCAGTCTCCTACAATTGTCTAGTCATTAGGGGAGGAGAAGAAGCTTCCCCATAAAGTTCAATTTTTTCCTTAACCCCCTTAGAGTGAATATTCTTTGCCACCTCATCACTGCAAGTTGTATAGCCCTCTTTGTCATCTAGCTTCATTTTCCCTGTCTTACCTAGAATAGGGGAATTGGGGCCCTCCTCAAAAGAGGCATACGAATCCAAGACATAATCAACATCATCATCCCTATCAGACTCAGACTCTTTGTTCAAAATAAGCTTCCTCTTCTTAGATTTTTTTAATAACCCTTTCCTCTTCTAACACCATCTCATAACCCTCTCAGGGTTTAGCAATAACTTCCTTCGGGGACACAAGAGGATTTTGAACCTCATGAACTTTGACATGTTCATAGATCAGGAGAATTAACCCCACATGCAAGACAGGGTTTCTAGGGTTTTTTAGATGATCCTTAATCCTCGAGTCAAGTGACATCAACAAGTAGTAAGGAAAGGAAATCCTTTTCTTATGCCTAAAATGGTTCAACAAAAGGAAATGGTAAGTATTAATCACTGTATACCTACCTTCCAAGGTGACATACCTCATAATCTCTTCAACAACATCATGCCACAATGCTTTTAAGGAGCTCCTCTCATAACCTCCACTCTTTACCATCTTCAAATCAACAACCTCATTCCCTTTAAAGAAAATAGACATCGTAGCCTGTGATTCTTTTTTGTCTCTAAACACCTTCATACCCTGCATGGCCAAGCCAGTAATTTGAGCTATGAATTCTTCATCAATCACGACTTCCCTTCTGCCCAAATTCAGGGTTCCCTCATTAAACCCTTGAGCAACCAAATCAGTAACCTAGGGGTTGTTACCATGCAATTTCTCCATATACAGAGTTAAGCCACCCTTCTCTAAAATCTCCCACACCTCCTTCTGCTTGGTAGAAACACAAGACTTAGGCTCAACATGGTTTATGTCCCCACCCATCGCAGAAGACTTAACAAACAAAGGTCAAGCACAATACAAAAACCTTAGGAGAATAAGATAGATACCACCCAGAGTAGAGTTATACAATAGAAGACTCTAGAAACTAAGACAAATATCACCCAAAATCCATGCAAAGCCAGTAGTAGGACATATAAGAAATGATGAACTAGAACTTCGTCCATGTGAAAGTTGTCCCCCGTACTTAAAACTTGAGCATCCCCATTCATAATAATAGGCCACGTGATCAAGGACATGCACCACTCAATACATAATAAGATCAAAAGCAACTTGAGATTAGCATTCATTGTTAATAATAGTCGTTGCCTCAAAGGGAATAGGATCATTTAAATCCCACTCCTTTCTCTAACACTAAAGTTAGCGAAGAAATCAGCTAATATATTTCCCTCTCTCAATATGTGGGAGATATAACAAGTATCAAAGGAATTGATAATTTCAATTAAATCCCTAACTAAGGCCTCAATAGTCCAAGACAGAGGTGAAGCATTGTTCAAATTATTTATAATGTTCAGAGAGTCACCCTCCAACCAGACCTTCCTATACCCTTTTCTCTAAGCCATTTTGAGTCCATGATAGGTTGCAGCTACCTCCGCTTAGTGGTTTGTCTAGATTCCCAAAGGGAGCGCATAGTAGAGATGATCCTACCATTAGAATTTCTAATCACTCTGCCACATCCTGCAGGTCTTGGATTTCCTTTAACCATGCCATCAAAATTTATCTTAACCCAACCATCTAGTGGCACCTTCCAAGTAACATCTTCTCTTGAAGATTTCCCTTTAGAGACGGAAGAGAAATATCACAAGGCAACTTCCACTTTTGTACAATAGAGATATCATAGAAACAAAGGATAATCTTTTGGCCAACATAAAAGGAGATTCCATACAGAAAAATTTTCTTAATACCCACACAAATCTTATGAGCCACCGATAAAGCTGGAAGAGCAAATATTATTTTTTTGTTTGTTACGCTCTAGCCAAACCCCCCAAATCAAATGAGGCAAATTAGAGACCACAAAATCTGCAGAGCCAGATTAGATGAAGGGCCAATCCATTGATACCATAAATCTTTAATAGAGCTAGGAAACACCCAGCTAAGATTCCAAAGCAAGAGCACATGATTCCAAATCACACCAACATATCTGCATCCAATCAGCAAATGACAAGTATTTTTGCTTCCTTTTCACAAAGAAAGCATCTATTGGACATAACAAAACCTCTTTTAATCAGATTATCTATCATTAAAATTTTATTCTGGAAGAAGAGCCAAAAGAAAATGTTAACCTTAGGAATTAATCGAGAGGACCAAATAGAGGCCCAAAAAGGAGGCAGGCCAATAAAAGATTCATTGAAATGAAAATCCAAAGCAATAGAGAAGTTACTCACAGAGGAAGGCTTCCAAATAAACCTATTAGGAGAAGGGAGAGAAGGAATATGAACCAATGAAATAGCCTTATAAGTTTTAGGTGTCTTGTTGATCACATAGGAAGGCTTTCTTTTCTATGTTTTGGTCTGAGATGTTTGAAATATCTGAACTACATTCTGAATAAGGTTTCATATGCCAGGTGTGAACATGAGTACTCCTATCTGATTGTCAAGTCAAAGTCCATCACACTAGGTGCAACACTATCTTGGTTCTTTATACCTTGATGCATCATGCCTATGTGTATTATCAAACATAAGGTAAGTAGCCCTTTTAAAGTCCCAATTCCTGGTAAGCAAATCATCATCATCATCATCATCATCATCATCAACAACATCACCTCTAATAAAGTTGACTTGTTGGATTCTCTTACTTCTTCTATCTTGTTTCCACGCTAACATGGTACCATGGCAATTAATCAAAAACATCACTAATGCATCCATTCTACATCCACAAATCATTAGCATACATACATCTCATAATCATACCATATCACATCATCCATCTCATCCATCTCACATGCATTGCATCATCATAATATAGATTGGTTATTCTAAGCATCTTACAACCATCTCATTTTCATTGTCATAACCATCCATCTATCCATCTTGAACCTCTTTGTCATGAGAATGACCCTCAAATCAAACTCTTTGCTCAATCTCTCAAGGGGGCAATGTACCAGTATACTTCTTTCCATTGGGGCATCTGAAAAAATTAGAATTTTTTTGAATTTTGATCTTGGCAAGAATTATTCTTTGAACCAATGCAACAGGTACATTGCTTCAAAGAGGGGAAAAATGTAGACACGTAAAATATACATGCATCCGGTCCTGATCCACTAACTTCAATTCATCCTTAATCATCCCTCTACTAACCTTTTTAATCGAATAATCTTTATCTAGTTAAAATTCATCATATTTCCTCTTTTAATTAAATAAATAAATCTTTATTTGATTAAATCATATTTCCCCTTCTAATTAGATAAATCAACTTTATCTAATATTCTCCTCTTAATCAAATATATCATTCTATTTGATTAAATCATATTCTTCTCTGTAATTAAATAAATCAATTTTATTTAATTAAACTCTAAAGTCATTCCCTTTAAATAAATTAATCTTTATTTGATTTAATCTAACATTATCCTCTTTAATTAAATAAATAAAATCTTTATTTAATTAAATCTAAAATCATTTTGCTCTCATTTTGATTTAAATTAATCCAAAAGTCTAAGTCAAAATTGTCAAATCAACTAATCTCCACCTAAATTAATCAAATCATGATTAATGCTAATCTTAATCCATCAAATCCTCTAGCTTTTGTAACTTGCTCATGAAAATCATTTTAATTGATTTATTAAATCTCTATTTACTTTCAAAAATGCATCAAAAAAGGAATATTCTCCAAATTTGAAAAATCCCTTCAAAAGGGTTTGTACATCCAACAAGGCATTTAAGTTTCTTACATGTCCTTTGCCTTGAGCCAAGTGGCATTAACTTCATTTTCTTCTCCTCCAACTTGTCATTTCATCAATTTTGAAATTCCACCTAATTGCACTTAATTGTACAATGACCAAAATGTGCTCCACCTTTGTCCACTCACATGTTGACAAATGGCATTGTGCAATTGGTTGGTCTTTTATCCCACATTCATCCATGTTGCCTCATCCTCCATCATTCTCATCTATAAATAAGAGGTCTCATCTGGATTTTGGATCCACAACTTTATGCAAAGTCATTATTTTGAGATTTTGAATTTTCCCATCCATTGTTCATCCATTTTCTTAGTTTTCATCAAGTTTCATAGCTAGGTTAAGCAGGAATTTCACCAAGGAGCATCAAATCATCAACATTGATCATCAAGCTTGCAACGGATTGGGAAAGGGCCATTTTTCACATCAAAATGACACCAATTCCCCCATGGGATTGAGAGTTTGATTTTTTTGAGCAAGATTAGATAGCTTTTATTTTGATATTCTCTTTTTTTCTTGTTCATTTCATTTCAAATGAATTGCATGGGGAATATTGATTTAGATTTGCATAATGGACTAATTGTGTGTTTGTTCTTTGTGTTTATGTATGTCTAGGATCACCATTCATAGAAAGGAACCATACTTGGGATTTAGTCCCACTTCCTAAGGGAAGAAAACTTATTCAATGCAAGTGGGTCTATCAAACAAAATTTGTTGTAGATGGGTCTGTCGATAAACATAAGGCTCGCTTGGTCGCAAAAGGATTCTCCCAAGTTCATGGGATTGACTACTCTGAGACTTTTGCACCAGTTGCAAAGATGAATTCAATCTGACTTGTCCTCACCATTACTATAGCCCATCGCTAGGAAGTTCATCAAATGGATGTGAAGAGTGCTTTTCTTCATGGTGACCTTTGGGAGGAGATATATATGGAGCAGCCACATGGATTCATCCAGGATCCTTCACTAGTCTATCGACTTTAGAAGTCTCTCTATGGCCTTAAACAGGCTCCTCGAGCTTGGTATGCCAAGATATACTCCTTCCTTCTATCAGTTGGGTTCATTTGATGCCATTCTGATCTGAACATCTACATTTTGTGGCAAGATGATACTCTCACTTTCCTTGTTCTCTATGTTGATGACTTATTGATTATAGGGAGTTCCTCATCCACCATCAAGGCAGTGAAAAATGTCCTTCATAATTGGTTTCTGATGTCTGACTTGGGTCTTCTTCACTACTTCTTGGGCATTGAAATTACATAATCTTCAATTGGTATCTTTCTTTCTCAACCCAAGTATGCTCTTGACATGCTCTTCAGATTTTGCAAGACTGACTATAAGCTTGTGGTGACTCCATTTCTATCAGGGGTCAAACTTGAGGATTCTTGTTCTTCATCATTGGTAGATGCTACATTGTATCACCAATTGGCTGGGAGTCTCATATACTTGACTCACACGAGGCCCAATATTTCATATGTTGTGGGCTTGGTCTCCAAGTTCATGCAGGATCCACATGAGCTGCATTGGAAAGTAGCTAAGTAGATTCTTCACTATGTATAAGGCACTCACAGTTATGGGATTCATTATGTAGCAGGCATGTATATTGACTTGGTGGGATACATAGATTCAAATTGGGCAGGCAATTCTCAGGATTGCAAGTCTACTTTAGGGTATTTCTTCTCTCTTGGTTCTAGTCTAATTTCTTGGTCGAGCAAGAAGCAATCTGCTATTGCTCTTTCATCTACAAAGGTTGAGTATCAAGGAGCAGTTAATGCCACTAATAAGGCCATTTGGCTTCAACACCTTCTCACTAAGTTTGGCATTTCTTTTAGGAAGCCTAAAGCCATCTTTTGTGACAGCCAGAGTGCTATTCAGATCTCTCGCAATCTGGTCCATTATCAATGGACCAAACACATTCAGACTCGCATGCACTACATTCGGGAGCTAATTCATGAATAGGTTCTTGATCTTTAGTATTGTTCGACATCAAATCAGATTGTTGACATCTTCACCAAACCCTTCACTAAGAGAAAATTCATTCATTTCCAAGCTTTGCTAGGGGTGCTATAGGTGTCCTCCTTTGAGGGGGATTCTTAGCTCCTTCTTTCTTTCCCTCTCTATTATGGGAGGGCATACTCTCTTTTGGGGGGAGGCTACTTCTCTTTTGGAGGGGGGGAATTTGTTGTACATGGGTACCTCATCAAGCTTGATTTTCCAAGACCCATCTTTTTCACCCACCTAAGCTATGCTTAAGGGGGTGTTACTATAGGTTTTTCATTCCTTATTATAAGGTTTTTCCTACATGTTTATTTAAGCTTGCTTAGGTTAATAAAGCATGTCTTATTAGGTGAGTGATTGTGAGGTGTCACCTTCCTACATGTGAGCATCCATTAGCTATCTTGAGAAGATACTTTGCTATCTTTAGTTTGATAGATGGTTGCTCCTCATTGGTCGATGTTTCCACCTCCTCCCTCTCCCTAGTCTATAAGCATGCTACCTAGCTTGTTTTTTCATTCAATATTGGAGATAGTTATCTCATGTTATTTTTCCATTTGAGCATTTCACATACAAACTGCTCTAATGCTCTGATTGATCTAGAGGGAAGGAATCTACCTAAGGGATCTCTCTGCCTCCACATACATGAAATTGGATTTATAATGTAGTGTTCCTACACAATGTTAGTGTATCTATCAGTGTTGAAAATGATTAAGTCTAACAGTCCTAATGTTGAAAACAAAAGTTAACTATTAAAGTTGTAAAAATAGTTCTATGAAGATAGCACCATCCTTGGCAATGACGCCAAAAATGTATTGTAAACTTGGTAGAACCTACATAATTCAGAGGTTTATCTGACTGAACAGTCCACTCAACATTATTGAGACTACATTAAAATTTCAACCCAATGTTTGTAAACTTATGATGGTGCAACATTGTATATGTCTTCATACACTCAAAACTACTTAAACTATCCTATTCAAGTTATTCTACCTGTTGGAAATTCATAGAATTACAAAATAGTAAAAGGTATAAACCAAAACTAGTTGCTACAGGTACCTACAACTTAGACTATAAGTAACTAAACTATTGCTAATAAAACGCTACTGTATCGACTTAAAATTCATAAAAACTAATGATTGAGTTAAATTAACCTCTGAAGTACTATTGGTTAACCATTACATGCATGTTCATGAACCTTTATTACCAATAAGCAAAGTATGAGATTCTAGTTTAACTTGCATATAATTCATAAATCAATGATAAACAAAAAATAGCTCATTAAAACAAAGATAAACAATTGGAAAATGGAGTGAAGAAAAATTACTTTGAGTGGCCTACTCAAGTGTTTGTTCTCATTTTAACTGAAACCAGATCTAACATATTATCTAGAAGGTATGCCTAAAAGTGTCTCAAAATATGTATCAAAACAAAAAAAAATAAGCTAATGTCTGGATCCATCAACCATCACAAGTTTACAAACATTGGGTTGACATTTTAATGTAGTCTTTGCAATGTTGAGTGGATTGTTCAGTCAGATAAACCTCTAAATTGTGTAGGTTCTACCAAGTTTACAATAAATTAGCTTAGACTCTACACATTGTTTGTAACATGCATTGCCTGCTGAAAGGTGACTACAACATTTAATAAGGTGAAAGGAATCTTGATGTATATAAACATTCCCCACTTACTAGTAAATCTAGTTTTATGCTAGTATTCTTCTTTGACCCTTCTTCTTTGACCCTTACTTGATTACATCCGAAGAAACCATCAAGCAAGGAAATTTTTTTTGAACTTGCCACACAAAGCTAAATCCCTAAAATCCCTATATGTTTCATAGAAGGAAGAGGATAGTGGTCTTTCATAGATGCTCTGTTTAAATCCTTAAAATTCACACAAAGCTAAATGTCACCATTCTTCTTTGAAACAGGGATCAAGTTGGATACCTAAGTAGAGTGTTTAATTAGATATATAATCCTAGATTGTATAAGCTTTTTTAATTCCTTGGCTATGAGAGATTTTATCTTCAAATTGATCATGAGATTTGCAATGTCATATAGTGGAGATCAACCTCTAGAGAGGGCTCGTTCTCATGGGTTTATCACCTAAACTAATAATGCTTGATGAGAAAAGAGAGAAGGAAAACATATAATAAAACTTAACTCTTTCTAAGGTGATACATGAAATTATTTTTTCCAAAACCTGTACTATTGTTTGGACTCACAATGATCAACAATTGAAACCCAACACATACACAGCTCATTATTTTATACATCTTTACAAAAGTGTTTTATAACAAGGCTTGGTATATCAAATAATGTTTAGGAGTTATGAGTGTTATCACAACTTAAACTCTATTTTTAGCTAGTTGAATAAAGTGGAGATTCCATCTCTGATATATACACGACATAGGTGAGCTCTCCTCTAGAGCTAACCCAAAAATTACAATATTCATTTTATGATTGAAAGGATGACTTGCCTTGAGTAATAATTCTTTGGGAAATACCTCCCGTAGCTACAAAAGCACTAACACTCCCTCTTAGCTAGGGAGGTATTTTCAAATATATGGTCATGGATTCTCTCAACATGATTTCCACAATGGCTACACCCAATTGTGGAAAACACAACTTAGTCTCAGAGATGTGATCTGTACAAGGGATTTCACATCATATTTCTCAGTCTAAGAGAAATATACACCATAAGGGCTTTCACCTCATATTTCTCTATCTCAGAGAAATATACACTACAAGGGCTTTCACCTCATATTTTCCCATCTCAGAGAAATATATGCTACAAAGGCTTTCACCTCATATTTCTCTGTCTTAGAGAAATATACTCTACAAGGTCTTTCACATCATATTTCTCCATCTCAGAGAAATATATGCTATAAGGGCTTTCACCTCATATTTCTCTGTCTTATAAAAATATAGGCTACAAGGGCTTTCACCTCATATTTCTCCATCTCAAAGAAATATACATTGCAACAAATCTTAATGATGTTGTGACTCCCTCTGAGCTCCAAGTACCCACATCAACCTCTTGACCTCCTCGTCCAAGGTTGCTTGCTATGCTTGCCTTTAGAGGAATGGTTTCCAACACACTTTTGGTGCTACTCCTAGTAGCACCTTTAACTGTCTTGTGAGAGTCTAGGACTTAGTCCTCCTCGACCTCATCCTAGATCACCCTATTCTAAATAGGTTTGTGGTTCTAACAATGTCAAAACAAGATTGACTTCTTCTCATCAAGTCAATCTAGTTCCTCGTGTCATAGGACTCCATTTTGTTGAACAAAGAACTCCCTCTTGATCCCTGCCTCAGTATAGAGATTATGAAAATCATTTGGAAGTGAACTCCCCTCCATTGACTGATCTCAAAACCTTAATCCTCTTCCCAGACATGATCTCAACCTGTGCCTGAATTTTTGGAATCTAACTCCCTTTGAATGGCAGGAGTGAAGTTGAGGGATGAATCCATATCCATTACATCTCCTATGTAATATCCTTTAGGTCACCTCCTCTTCAAAGGAGAAATTCCCAGCTTATTTCAAGCAAGGCATTCAATGATGCAATAATATAAAACTATTCAACTAGTTGTTTGCTATAGTAGTAGTCTTCAATGAATAAGTAATATTTCACCAGTAATCTCTAAGAATCGTCACCTCAAATAATGAAGTCTTCAAATAATAAAGTCAAGAGCATCCAAAAACGTTTCCAGGAAAAAATATTTGTAACTCCTTTAGAAATTAAATTTCATCGCCGACTCCTCAACAACTACACTACACTCAAACACAATTTGGTTCAATCTTCCATACTAATATTGTTGCAAAAGATATGGTCTTAATGCATTTTCAAACCACGTTTAAATAGGGTTGACCAAAAAATTAAATGTTGAAGTGCTTCACAATATCTATTTGTAGACACCTAAATTTGGACACTTGCATTTGTCCAAATATCCTTTTATTTGCATTAATTAAGTAATATTGCTATTATTTAACAAATATCCTTAATTCTTCTAAATCCCTAAGGTATTTAGTTAATACTCCTTTATTCCCCCACATTTATTTAATTCCTCACATGTCACATCCTCCATCACTTTATCTTAATCCTAATCCATCTCATAATCACGTCATTAGGGATGTGTACATGTCTAATCCATGATTAAGATGCGTCACATCCTCTAAATTTGGCAAGTTGGCTTCTAATCTTTATTAGCCACTAACTGTCTTCTAATCACTTATGAGTTAATCCAATCAACATCTTGGTCAACTCTCCCATCCCCCAAGAAATTTTTAATTCATTTTTGTCTTCCCCATGTGAATTTAAAATTCACTTTTATCCCTCCAAGGATTCTCCTCTTCCCCATGTGATCATTGAAATGTCACATCACTCACATGGGTCAAAGTCCTACTTTTTAGGAACCTTGTTTTATCCAAGGTACTTCTTAGCTTCCTTTTTGGGAACCTTGTCTTATCCTTAAGATCTCCTAATCATGTGAATTTAAAATTCACATTTATTCCAACAACTTCACTCATTCTCATGGTCCTCTCACTTGTCCTCATTAACCTTAGCCCAAGGTACTTGCAAGTACCTCCACATCACTTGTACCCTCTTCACCTCATTTGTCTTTGTGACACTTCATCCTCCACATGACAAGATGTGAGTGTTTGTGAGTCCTCAACTTACCACAACCCTTCATCTTGCCCATATTGGCTCAATCTCAACCATCAAATTCTTTAGAGAATTCTTCCCCAAATATAGAGGATTTCTCTTTCATTTGAACAAGGCATTTTTATTCAACAACTTTCAAGCACTCAAGTTTTGCATCCACCATTATTGCATCTTCAAGCTCTCATTGTAGCCATCTCTTGCACTTATCTAACTACCCACATTCATCATTTGAATCCTTATCAAACCCTCATCATTTTGCATCCATTTTCATCATATCTTGCCATAAAAAAAGAGAACACAAAGCATTGAAGATCAAAGGGCCAACCAAGGAACAAGCTTAAACAAGGTATAATCAGCTACTTTTTTATCTTTGTTTTGTTCAAGTTTAACATAGCCCTATCTTGAGGTGTTAGTGTTGTTTTCGTTGTCTTTGCATCTTGTTTTTCATCACTTAGAATAGGATAACTTCACTTGTTCACATTTCTAAGAAATGTAATCAGGTGAAATATCCTAGTCTAGATGATGCAAAACAAAGTGCAACAACAGATGAAATAACACCTAACACCTCGAGATAAGCCTAAGTTAAACTCAAACAAAATATAGATAAAGAAGTTAGACTTTTACCTTGTTCAAGTGGATGCTTGGTTGGCCCTTCGATTGTTGATTTTGTGTGCTCATTTGATGGCAAGATGTGATGCAAGTGGATTCAAAATGATCTTGATAAAATGAAGATTGAAATGAGAGATGTGGGTATGTGAGAAGATGAACCAAATGGATATAATGAAAGTTTCAAAGTTTCAACAATGGTGGATGAGAGTTGAAGTTGGAGAGATTCCAAGTTGTTAAATAAAAAATGCATAATGTGTTGTTGTAGAATGAAAGAAAATATTTTCATTTTATGGGAAGAAGCCTTAGAGAAATGGACGGTTGAGATTTTTCCAACATGGGAAAGATAAAGGGCTATGGTGAGTTGAGGATTCACAAGAGCTCACATCTTCCCATGTGGGAGATGAAGTGTCACAAGGACAAATGAGGTGGAGAGAGTACAAATGATGTGGAGGTACTTGTAAGTACCTTGGACCAAGGATGATGATGACAAGTGAGAGGACCATGGGAATGAGTGAAGTTGTTGGAATAATAAATGTGAATTTTAAATTCACATGATTGGGAGATCTTAAGGATAAGATAAGGTTCCCAAAAAAGAAGTTGGGAAGTATCTTAGATAAGACAAGGTCCCCAAAAAGTAGGTCTTTGACCCATGTCAGTGATGTGACATTTCAATGATCACATGGAGAAGAGGAGAATCCTTAGAGGAAGAAAAATTAATTTTAAATTCACATGGGGAAGACAAAAAAGAATTAAAAATTCTTTGAGAAATGGGAGAGTTGAGTAAGATGTTGATTGGACTAGTTGATCAAAGATTATAAAATTGCTAGTGGCTAATGAAGATGAGGAGCCAACTTGCAAAAGTTGGAGGATGTGACACATCGTAATCAAGGATTAGACATGTGCACATCCTTAATAAAGAGATTATGAGGTGGGTTAGGATTAAGAAAAAGGTGATGGAGGATGTGACATGTAAGGAATTAAATAAATGTATTATTTATTTAATTCTTTTGAGGAAAAGAGGAATAAATGGTAAGTTATTTAATTATTTAACTAGATACCTTAGGGAATTAAAGGACTTATTTGTGCAAAAACTAGTGCTTTATGCTTATTGTTTGCATTGTTTTGAGTTCTTTGCCATAGCCATTTTTATCTTAATTAAGCTCAAGTCAACTAATAGAGGTGACCTTGCCCCCAACAAGGGTGAACTTTCCCTCAATTGGGGAAAACCTACCCTCTGTCTCAAGCATTTTGTAATTTGTTTCTATCTAAATTGTCAATCTTTCCATGGAACAAGTGAACTTGACCTCAACTTGGGTGAACCTTCCCTTCACTTGGTAGAACTTTCCTTAACTTGGGCGAACCTACCCTCCAAAAAATTGTTTTTGCACTTCGTTCAATCATTTCAGGCACCCGTTTTCCCATTCCAAGTGCCCATTTTCCCATTTCGAGTGCCTATTTTCTCATTTTGAGATTTCACTCTCCCATTCTGATTATCCTTTCCCCATTCCAAACATTCATCTAATTGATTCAAGCATTCATCCCCTTGTTCCGAGTATTCATTTACCTGATCCAAGCATCTGTTTCCCACCTATCTTTCACTGAATAGGCAACATTGACCAACAATTGCACAAACCTACCCATAAGTTGGGAAAACCTGCCCTAACTTGGGTGAACCTACCCTCCAAATAGCCATGTTCACCCTCCGTTCAATCGTTCTGAGCACCTGCTTCTTCGTTCAAGCACCCTTCATCTCATTTCGAGCAATCGTTTCCTCTTTACGAGCATCCTTTCATCCATTTCGAGAGTCTTCCTCCCCTTTAGAGCAACCATTTTCTCGTTCCGAGTAATCATTTACTCATTCCAACCAATTGTTCATCCATTCCAATCATTCATTTACTCATTCCAAGTATTCGTTCAACTATTTCAAGCATCTATTTCCTCGTTCAGAGAGTTAGTAATTCATTTTGATCATTAGTTTACTCATTTCGAGTATCTATTCATCTATTTCGAGCATTCATTTAGTTGTTCTGACCAATCGTTCATCCATTTCGAGTGTTCGTTTCCTTGTTCCGAACACTCGTTCATTCATTCTGAGCTTTCAACTCCTCATTTTGAGAGTTGTTCATCTCTTTTGAGCTATCATTTACTCATTTGAAGTAGTCGATCATCCATTCTGATCATCCATTCACTCATTTTGAATAAATGTTCATCCATTCTAAACCTTTATTCCAAGTAATTGTTTATTCATTCTGAGTAGCCGTTCATCCATTCTGATCATCCATTCACTCGTTTTGAGTAATCATTCACCCATTTTGAGCTTTCGCCTCCTCATGTTGAGAGTTAGTTTCCCCTTTTGAGCATCCATTCATCCATTACTATCAATTGTTTCCCGTTCTGAGCATTCATTTGTCCACTTTGATCATTGATTTCCTCGATCTGATCATCTGTCTCCCTGATTCGATCATCTGTCTACTTGTTCTGAGAGTCTGTTTCCCTATTCCAAGGGTCTAAAAGAAGATAGGTGACCTTGCCCAGTAGATATGTGACCCTACCCTCCAATAGGAAAACATGACCTTCCATAGGCGACCCTGACCTTGCATGGGCGAACCTGACCTTGAATGGGTGAACCTGACCTTGAATGGGAGAACCTAACCTTCAATGGGTGAACTTGACCTTGCATGGTTGAACCTGACCTTTCATGGGTGAACCTGACCTTAAATGGGTGAACCTGACCTTGCATGATAGGCGAACCTGACCTTGAATGGTCGAACCTAACCTTGAATGGGTGAAATTGACCTTGCATGGGCGGACCTGACCTTGCATGGGTGAACCTGACCTTCAATGGGTGAACCTGACCTTGCATGGG
>VDFB02084744.1:0-32716 GCA_007258455.2 Sequoia sempervirens
GTTGTTGGGCCTGTTCTTGTTGTTGTGTTGCTAAGGCTGCTTGTTGGGCTTGATGTTGTTGTTGTGCTAAGGCTTTTTGTTGTGATTCTTGTTGTTGTTGTTGTTGTGCTAAGGCTACTTGTTGGGCTTGATGTTGTTGTTGTGCTAAGGTTGCTTGTTGAGCTTGATGTTCTTGTTGGACGAAGGATGCTTTTTGTGCTTGATGTTTTTGTTGTTGTGCTAAGGCTGCTTATTGTGCTTGATGTTGTTGTTGTGCTAAGGCTGCTTATTGTGCTTGATTTTGTTGTTGTGCTAAGGATTCTTTTTGTGCTTGATGTTGTTGTTGTGATACTCGTTGTTGGATAGTTTGTTGGTAAGGTTTTTGTAAAGCTAGGGCATGTGCTTGCAATGTAGGATCAAGTGGTTGGGACATCTGTGATGGATTGAGGGTGTTGATGTTCTGAGTAGATAGTGGATTGATGATGAAGGGTGGAGGGTTCCCTTGGTTTAAAATTCCTTGTGAGATGGTAGATGAAGATGAAGGAACGTAAGTTTGAGTTCCCATTTGATTTTTCATGGTAACAAGAACTATGGGGAAATATGAGGATGATGTCATTAGGTTTTGTGATGGTAATGACACACTAGGACATTGATTCCATTGGTTAAAAATATTTCCTTGTCCAATGTCTTGAGGATTACCTTGTGCTAAAGATGTAAACAAGGTATTCGTGATCAAGGTATTTCCTAGATTGACACAACTCATAACCAAGGGATGGTTTTGAGATGGATTGATAGTGAATGGGATGGGTGTGCTTTGTGAAATTGATGGTACAAATGAACCCATTGGAGGATTGGATAGGGATACGCCCATCTGTGTTAAGGGTTGGATTTTTGGTATGGTATTGGCATGCCCTTGTGTGTTGTTTTGAGATACTTGGTCTATACCCTTCGCGTGATGGTGGGCACAATCATGGTACTCATGGATGTAGATGAAGAGGGGTGTCCCTAATATGTTGAAGTGGTTTTGGAATAATGAAGTTCGATAGGTGTGTATAGCTGTTTAGGATTTTCAGGAACTGGAGGAGCACCAAAGGTAGGTGTGCAAGTGGTTGTTGGAGGTGGGGGATTAGCATCAAGGGTACCCACAAGTGTACTAATTTCAAATGGAAGAGTTAGACCAAATTCTTGGGCAAGACTAGTTGCAAGACTAGGAGTGGATGTTTGATTTAGCCCTAGTGATGGAGTTGTGAAGCTTTGTGTCAAGTTTTGTGCAACAAAGGATGGGGAAATTGGAGCTACATTTTCAAAGGCTTGATGTTCCATCATTTCATCCCTAGTAAGTTCAAATGGATTATTCGTGATGTCTTCGATCATATGGTCCTGAAAGAGATGACGATTGTTGTGATGGGGTAATGTGACTTCTAGGATCAAATTCTAAAGGATTTGGATCACTTGAGGTAAATGCAACTTTGGATTTTTCCATGATTCTCTTGTGTTGTGATCTCATTTTTATCATAAATTTTGTCACCTATGGGAGAGTTGTGTTGTGATTTGTGATGTTTGAACTCTCTAGTTGACTCAAATCTAGGTAAAAGGAATGCTCTAAGTCTCTTCAGAGCAATTATGATAATGGTGGGTGAAAAGATGGGGGATATGGGAAGTGATCTTTGAAAATGTTTTGGAATAATACTTTTGAATTGAGTTTGATTTTTGGATGTTAGGATAAAGGATTTTTATGAACTTGAAAATCTTTAGGGTAGACTCATGACCTTCAAGATAATATAGCTCAAAGATGATAACTAACTTAACTAAGTAGATGGAAAAGGATACATTTCACATACAAAGTAGCTAAGTTAGAGGTTGGTTTGATAGATTTTTAAGTCAAAATATGTTGGTGTATTAAATTTTTTTGCAAATTTTGGTGAAGTGATAGATGGATGTTTGACCCAACATTGACTTAGAATGAACCTTTGTTTTCCAAGACCAAGATAGTGAGAATGGTGGTAGACCTCTAAAATGTTTAAATCCTAAAGACCCAATGTTGACTTAGATGATAGGATGGATGGGAATGTTTAAACCTGTTGAAACCCTCCTAGCTTGAGCATAAAATTTCCTTATCAAGATGTAACGATTGTGATAAAGTATTAAGACCCACTTTCTACTAAACTATGAAGTATGATACCTACGTTTGCAATGATGGGATGGATATCTTCCCCTATGGATTTTGATTGTGCGATGAATCATTTAGAGGAGTTTAGTATCTTGGAAAAGACCAGGGTTTTGACTCCAAAAGAATGTGTATAATTCTAGACTATTTCTTGAAATGTATCTGTAAAAGTTTGCTACCAACTTGTCTCTATTCTTGTGGAGTGTTAAAAGATGTTTCTTGTGAGCTTTTGGTCTAAGATGCCTAATTTTGAAATAATCTGTAGATCTTATCTTAGGGATCCTGATTTTTTGTGAGATCATTTACAAACAATTCAAGTTTATAGAAGAAAAGGAAGATATTTATTGACATACGGGTGGTGGTAATGTGGGCCTTCCAGCCTCAATATCAACTTGTTCCTCTTCTTCATTTAAAATGGTTCCTACGTTTCTCCACTGGGTGTTTGTTTCTTTTGTTTCAAAAGTGAAGCTTCTCAAACTGCTAATGAGATCGGTTTGTTCTTTGTTAATGAGTTCAAAGTTTGGTTGAATGATAGCACCTGGAAGATTAGGTTGTTCAATGGGAGCAATTGGTCTCTAAATAGTCATGTTCATTTGTGTCAAGTTTATCTTGCTTAAGTGAATTTATTTTACCACAAACACTCGTCTTGATTATGTTTTCAAACTAAATGGTTATGTCAAGAACATCATAAACTTCACAATGTCCATTTTGTGAAAATCAGGAGGTTAAAGCCATAATTTCCTACGTTATCTTTGGAAAATATGGATTTGAGATATAAGTCAAGATATTTAGAAATCTCTAAGGATAAAATTCTTAGGACAAGCAATAAAATCACGGCTAATTTCAAGAGATCTCCATATTTAGACTAAAGTGTTTGAAATTTTGAGCAAGATAGTGAATGTTTGTTTTGGTATGATTTTGGAACAAAGCAATGTATTAAACTGACTCACAATCATTGATAATACTAGATTCGAAATGGCTATACTTGTTGAGTCCCCACTTGGATTTCTCCAAAAACTAAACAATGTGAATAGTTAGAGATTTGGTGACACTGGCTCCCCCTTTCTCGGCACATGCTTCTCGGCACCACCAAATCTCAAAATCCTTAAAATTCAGAGATCAAAAGGATTTTTCTGTTTGTACAATTGAATATCAAGAATGTGGGGCGGCTTCAAAACGACCATTGTTGCACCAACAAGTATTAAGGATTTTTGGATTCTAAACAATGGTTCATAGTAAGGGCTTTTGATTTAGGGGGTGCAATGATAAACTCCCTCAAGAGCTCTCCCAACCCTTAGAACAAGGGATTTATGCATCATAAATATACCATGGGAGAGCTATCATGTACCACATCCCATTGATCACAATTTTCATTCTACGGTCACAAATTTATATAGTAGTTTGGAAGAGCTTGGCTTTAGATCATTACCTCCTTTTGAAGCAGGAAGGCAGGACCTCTAAAGATAAATAATAGCGAGGAAGTACATTCATAGTTCAATCATCTTCATTCCCATGAACAAAGAGAGAACACACACTATGCCTTTTTATCACACTTGCAAAGGGGTTCAATTTTAATCCAAATTGAAAGATGTAGGTGATTTTGCAAAGTGTTAAGGAATGTTTTTGTTTCTCAAGATCGCCAAATGGAATGAGAGAATTGTATATGCATCCATTAACAACGTTGTAAATCATAAAACATAACAAATAGTTGTAAATTTTAACCCCTCAAAGCAATGATGAATTTTTTTTAAGCACCAAATGAAATATGAAGTTGCTTTGTTCAATTTTAAACCCAAAAAATAATAGTGAGATGAGGGTTCAATTTTAATCCCATTTGTGCGTTCGTTTTAAACCTAAAAAACAATGATGAGGGTTCAATTTTAGCCAACTTTGAAAATAATTTTTAAGCCCAATTGAAAGCTAGTTGGTCCTAATATTGTAAGTTTTTAAAACCCAATGGAAATTTAGTTGTCCTAAAGCATAATGAAGAAAGCATGAACGTTGGGTTATAATTGCCCCAAAGCATTAAACACTTGTTACAATCATAGAATTTTAAGATAGGGAATCTTTCTTCACTTTAGCTCTATGTATTTCAACCTACAAAACCCTATTATTCTAACAACAAGAACACAGTCAAAAGCGTGTCAGTGATCAGATAAATCAAGGAAATTAAAGCACATGTCAAAAAAATGATCATAAAATTTCTTACCCTGGTTGGGCATCATTGAAAATGATAGTGTTGCAATTTGAAGTATGGGCATCGCTTTGGTGAAAATGGGTCACTCTGTAACAAAAATAGAGAGAATGATAGCGTTAGGATTTGGGTTGGCATCACTAAACAAAATAGTGTCACAATTTGAAATTTGGGGGCATCGATGTTTGCAGTTTGGGGCGTCATTGTTTGATGTTTTCGATACCTCTATATTAAATCGACGTCACCAGATTTAATTCAGAGGTAGTGCATTTAATTAGTGTTGGTGTTTCAAATTGCAATAGCATTGCTATATGGTGACGCTCTTCAAAGAGTGTCGCTATTTGTGGTTTGGGCATCACTATATCCATCAAAACAAGCATAAAACAAAATTTGAGCTAAAAAATTGTTAGATTAATAGTTTTCCCTCCTTCTAGTGCCAAAATGTGAGACAAGGATTGTCAAGGTGGGTCAATTATTCTTAATCCATGATGAATTGAAGCATAATTTATCCACTAAACCTCAATCTACCAAACAAGATCATTCAAATAGAAAAGTTAAACTAAGCATTTAATTGAAACTGAAAGTTACAAGCTACATAAAAATAGTTAAATTCCTATTCTAACCCATTTGAAACTTATCTTGTTTTGGAATTGGTGTTGTGTTGATGTGAAATAATGACCCTTTCTCAATCCCCTGATTAGCGAGCCTATTTCAATCGATTCTATAGAAGAGAATCGATGAAACCATTGTGATAAATGGATGAAAACCTAGTTTATGCTAAATTAAACATGATGCAAGCTAAGTTAACATGATTTTATGCTAGAAATGAACTAATAATGCAAAAGCTAAACTATTCTAAGCTAATTTTAAGCTAAAAGGATGAAAACCCTAATTCATATACAAACTCAGATGGATATATCGAATCCATTAATGGATGCTCTAAGCTATCATGCAATTAGAAATAAACTAAAACAAGCTAAAATTGAGTAAATTGTGAGTGTTGATGCAAGTGAATTCAATAGCATGAGTTTTCAATTGAAAGATGGATCCATTTGTCTCCAAATAGTGCTTTATTTATATGAGAGCAAATGAGAAATGGAGGGTTAATATTGAAAAGATTAATCAACTGTCAAAGATGAAAGGAAGAAAGAGCATTGATCATGGATTCTCATCAATAGATGAGAATGCATGATGGGATTTAATCAAGGGCTCACATTTTCTTCAAACAAACACACTTTTGACCTACACACATAGGTTAAAGGTGACTTGTTCAAAAGGTTAAAGGTTAAAACTTGCATTAGAAGCTAAGTGAAAATATCCCTTTTTCAAATTATGGAGGAATAAGAATATTCTTTTGGAATATTCATTTGGGTGAGGATAAAAGGCATTTTGCAAATTAAAAGAAATTCTTAATTGTACAAAAAGGGGATAAGGAATATTCCATGAGAATAATCCCCTTTTAGAGGAAAATTAGTTTAATTGCTAATAAAACAAGGCTTAATCATGCAATTAATGGATTAGAAAAATTAAAGTGATATTCATTAAATTAAAGAATTTAATGAATGGGGGGGAGAGATGAAATGATATTTAATTAAATAACCTAGGGTTATTTAATTAAATAAGATGACTTAGGGAATTAAATTAAATATTTTGATTTACTTAATTTAATGAGTTGAAATGTTAGCATGAAGGGGAAGTGAATTAACTCGAATTGATGAATTAGGTTAATGGATGAAAATGATGTAATTAATTAATTAGCTAGGCTAATTCAATTAATTAAGTGAAAAGAGGATGGGTTCAAAGAGGAAATGATGTTAGTAAACCTGTTTCGAGTGTATGATATTGCTTAGGACATTTTTCAATGTCTACAAAGGCAACTTAATTGTCAAATTTGCATATATTTCATATGTTCATGTTGTTGTAGTCCAAGCCTTTTATCTCATCCAATGAAGTCATATTTGAATAGAGATTGAATTTTCTAAAAATTGTTATTGAGCCTATTTTTTTCTCATCATTTGGTATTAGAGCTTAAGGTGAACTAGGTTCTTGGTATTCCTTCTTTCTTATTTATTAGCTTGGAAAGCTTGTGGGAATTTGTTTAGAAGGAATTAGAGGTTTTTGGAAGGATTTTGGGACTTTAATGAATGTTCTATGAGTTAACTTTTTTTTTTTAATTTGTGAGATTAGAATACATGAATATTTTCAATGTGATCTATGTTGGTAATTGGAATCTCATGATTATGGATCTTTATAGAGTTGGTTATGTTTTGGTAACTTAGAGCTCTTAGTTTGACAATATGTTTATATCCTCTTGTTTGGTGGTTTTGTTCCTCTACCTTGTGGTCATGTGAAGTGAGAAGGTGTTCATGTTGGATGGGTAGATACATCCTAATTACACAAAGAAACACCCTCAATTTTGACTACATAATGGAGTTCTTATGTTGACTTCATAGTTTTAGCCCTTGGTTACATGAAAGCACTAGAAGATAATCCACTAACCTCTTTGTGAGTTGTCGAGCTACTATGTTTCATATGTTATAAGCTCCTGGACAACATAGTTTTCCTATTGGGTTGTAATTTACTCTTGTTTTTAGTTGTAGGTTTGTAGATTAGTGCTCATTCCAATATTCAAATGGCATATTTGATGTGAATATTTGGATGTTTAAATGGATTTCATATTTACAAAGATGGTTTTGCATGTTTAACATGTTAACTAAAATACGTGGTATGTATATCTATGATTAGACTATATTCAAGGTGTTCTAGATGAAGACAAATATAAATTTGCATGGTTTCTTAAAGGATTCTTATTGATCTATGGTTACTCCTATGTGGGTTTGTTTGGAAAATCAAATATACTGTTGATTTTGGTGTTTGAGTCTTGGAAATCCAAAAGTTATACCTGAATATATTTGTTGTGCATGATACTAATGTGTGGTTGAATCCATTTTTCAATTATTTGAGATTGGAGCATTGATTATGCATTTCTCCTTTGAGATGTAGCATATGTATAGATCTTATAAAATTGTCTGATGTGGACTTTTTTTGGTAGTCCATATTCATGGTCACCATTATTACATTAATATGATTTATACAATGAGAAATGGTTATTGAGAGTACTTAATATAGTTTTTCATTTGAATCTATAACAATTATTTATGTTGCATGAGAAGTTATGTTCACTTTTAAATAGAGTTTTGATAGTGAGATTGATCACGATTCCATTTATAACTCAGTATTACTTTCAGTGAGAGCTTTATGTAGTTACATATATTCTATCTTCTTTGTTTCAAGATTTTCGTTCTAAGTTGTTGTTGTTGTTACAATGTGTAGTTAGCCATGGATAATATTTGATTAAAATATAGATGGTCTTTTACAATAATTTTTTAGTGTCATGAGGATTTTTTTGGATTCTGCATTTAGATAGCAATGATATTTTGATGACATATTTGGTTCTATTGACAAAGGATGTGTGGAATTCATATCTTCATGGTTTGGAGATTATTGTTGTACTTTACATTTTGGGAGCTCATGGTGTTGAGTTCTTTGATTGTGTTGGGGCCATGGAGGATCTTCAATTAGGATATAGTTATCACAATGCCTAAGAGCTTGGTTACATGGTTCAGTGGGAGGATTGGAAGTGATGTTGATTCATAATTTGATGATGGATGGTTATTTATCTCTTAGGAGGGGATGTTATATCATGATGTCATGATACGTTCCTGATTCTATAATTGGAATTTTGACAATGGTCTTGTTTGGTTCTCTTTGGTTTTGAGTATTAATCATTTTCTTGGAGCTTCATGATTAAAAGGTTGCATTTGAAGTTGGCATGGATTGATTGGTGGATGCTCATGGAGACTAGAGAGACTTGTGTGAGGTTAAGAGATCTCTTATTTATGTGATTGTATGTTTAAATGGTTATTCTTTTATGAGAATTTCAACAAAAAGATCAAGAAGCCTACACCTAGTTATGGATGTGAATCTATTATGGACCTAAAGAGAAGATTGTCATTTCTTGGTGTTGTGTGTATAGGACAATATTGTATCCCCCTCTTGGTCTACTCAACAAGTGAATGATTTAAGAGGTATTTCCCACCTAATTATTAGATGCATTCTTTATTTTGTATCTTGTCTTCTCATATTTGTTAGTCTTGAATATAAACATTTTGATGAACTATTAAGAAGAAGATGGATGGTTTATAAATTTATGGTGTTCTCCTTGTTTTGGTCTTGAGCTATGGATCTAATTTTGAGGACTTATTTGGAGAGGTATAGGAAATATTTTGTAGCTTTGGGAATATTCCCTTTGTTGTGAGAATGATTGGTTGGTTTTATCTACCTTTGATATGAGAGGTCTATTTTTGTCATGTTTTTCATTTGATTTGAATGTTAAGATGTTGATATATTTTCAGTATGTGAATGGTGAAGGATATCTTGCATTACACAGCTTGGTACATTTTAGTGTGGAACAAGGATAAGGTTTGATTTGCAAGTTCTCTCTTTGGTCATTGCATTCTTCCTATATGTTTGGTTTCACATTGTTGAGTGTGAAGAACTTAGGAGAGCTATGGAGACTAGTGGTGAGAGATATTGTAGTATATTTTTTTTTCAGATTTGCATATCATTGTATGTTTCCTTGACACTATGTAATAAAGGAATTGGCCGCATCCTCTATGTGAAGTACTATATGTAGACTTTGGATTCCTTGATCTATTTTCAGATTTTACATTACTCATGTAGTGGGAGTTTCTATATCTATGTCTATTTATCCTCTTTGATATTTTGGTTTATTAATTATTGATGTGATGATGAGTTTTCATGCTTCATTAGATTGGGATCTATGAGTTATGTAATTTATAGGTGTGTACAACCAATTGGTTGTATTGGTATGACTTGAATGCATACTGCCTATATCCATGAGATTATTTAAGTGTTTATGACTTTGTTATTTGGATTTCTTTGTGGTCATCTATGCACTAGTATATTGCATTGAGATAAGAGGATGAATATATAGAGACTTGATTATATATTATAGGTTGGTATGTTGATGGAATGAAGTTCTATCTATGTTTTATACCTTGGTTTGAGGTATGGTTCACTTGGATGAGTTTCAATTTGTTATGGTTGCTACTCCAGGTGGTATGAGAAAGGTAGCTACTCAAAGCCTTTGTTATCATTTGAATTTGATGCTTGTGTTCATGTAAAGATTAAAGTAGGTTTTAGTGATAGCTGATATGTTTTACCTTGGCATGTTCCTTTTTTCTTCCATAGGTGGGATGTTAGAGGATGTGAAAGATTTTCTTTCTTGATGGTGGTTATCATGGTTGCTTTTGCAGGTATCTTGTTGGAGCATAAGATCATGGTGAAGATTAAAATCGTACATGATTGGCTAAGGGATGTTTTTCCATTGTTTGTGATTCTTGTGGATGTATTTACAATATTGATGTCAAGTGGGAGAATGTTAGGATTAAGGTACCATCCACCTTGTAAATCCTATGTCATGGTTTCAACATCCTTGAAAAGTGCCTCTAGGCACTTAGTGTGTTTTGGGAAAATATTTTTTAAATTAATTGTCACAATTGTTTGTAATTGTAGTGTAGAAAAATGTATACCTTTATAATTTCACACTATGTTTGGTTCCCTTAATTATTGGACTTAATTAAGCTTCTAATTTTCCAAATTATGCATTCCAAAGCCTTATTCTTACCATTTTCCAAAAGGGGAACCAACATTAAATAAATGAATTTAATAATTAAATTGCCTTGGATCATGTGTGTCTTGGAGATATAGGTCAGGACCCATTTGCCCATGGGTGAATGGATCCCCCTTATGAGCTAGGACCTAAATTAAAATATCTTTTTAGCAGTATTTTAATGATTAAAATTCAAATTGTAAGTGTTGGGTTTTGGAATCTAATTTTTGGAAAATTGGATGAACACCTATAAATACCTAGTATTTTTATCATTTGAAATTTAACACACCTTCTAGCATTAAAGAGAAAATTTTATTGTCAAGAGCATTCAAGAGGAACATTATCAGTCATTTACAACAACAATCAAGATACTAACATCATGTAAAAGTTTATGTGTGTTCATATTGTATTGTGAAGGCTAACAAGTATTGTAGCTCTTCATGCATCCAAGCATTCAAGAAAATCAAGCAATCAAGATACAATTCCCTTGAAGTGATGTGTATGTATTTAGTCCTTCAAGGAAGCTATTGAAGGGTGGTGAGTTGCAACAATTTTTCATTCATCATTTACTTCCTTTCCCTTTAAGGTTTTTATCATTGACATTACCATTGTGAAAGTGTAAACACTATTCACGGGGTTTGATTGAGGAAAACCCATAAAATGGACCAACATTTTCTCACCCTTTGAATGTGTAGGTTATAGGTTGAAGAAGGATTGAAGAGATCTTGAAGAACAATTTTGCATTGTTGCATTTGTTGTCATCAGTCTTGTCAAGCTACAGAAACTAAGTTGTAGAATTCATTTTTGACGTTCCAAAAAATTTGCAGGTGGAAAACAAAAGCTTAGATTCAACACCAGAGGACCCTAAAAGTTGATTAGGACCCTTGTACAAAGACCCATTTTCCATTGGGTGAATGAGTCCTTATAGGCACATCAAAACCATTTTTTCTAAGAAGGTTTGCTATCCTCTACACTTCCCAAATCCACTTGCAATCTATTGTTTCTATCTGCCAGTTGTTAGGATGTTACATTTTATGTATTAGGGCCTATAGGATCATTATTTTAATCATTCTAAAATTATATCCAATCCATCCCAACCCTCTATTAGATGTATATTCAAGTCTGATTGGCTCACCATTGGGGCCGAAAGTCAATTTTTTCACCTTGTTATCTACATCCTAATGAAATTTGGAAAAAGGTTTCCTTTGCATCCTAGGTTCTTTACACTTTGGACCTAGGATCCTTTTTCTTTATTTCATTTTGGTGAACCCGACATGTTAACACTATAAATTTTTGAAATTGGGAGTTTTTCAAACCTAGATCTAGGTTTTATCTTGCATTGCTTTGCATTCCTCATTTAGGGTTTCATCTTTGCATCATAAATTTTGCACCACATATTTCATTATGGATTGCATTAGAGTAATATTTAGAACAGATTTACATTTAATTTTCATTCATTAAGTGGTTAAAAATCTGAAATTTTTTATTGCATGTAAATTGCATCTTTCATTTTAGCTCAAAAACAAGTAAAAAAATTACATAGTTTTGTTTCAAAAGTTACATCAAAATCATCATTTTTAGGTTATGCCATCTTAGAATTAGTAAACTATTGCATTTTAGATCTAAAATTTGCATTAAAAATTTGTCAAAACATTTTAACCTTTGTTTCACACTTGCATTTGGCATTACCTCAAGTCCTAAATTGAGCAAAAACTGAAAAAACAATCATTGATTAACCTTTTTGCAACTAGAAAAAGAAACATTAAACAACATAAAACTTCAATTTTTTAGTTTTCATAACCTTGTATAAAGACCCATTCACCCTTGGGAAAACCCGTCCTTTTACAAGTGTCTTGGACAGCTTTTGCACAACCTTTTGTCTCTATATTATCAATCCAGTTTTACCTGCAATTGTCTAATTTGAAATTCTAAAAAAATGTTATTGCATATGCAAGAAAGGTGTCATTTTTCTTGATTTGTTACAAATTTGGAAAAAAAATGTTGCATTTTAGTATTGAAAATCATCACATCTGTAGGACAATTGATTACATTTTGTGAAGCATTACATAATTTGGACATAATAGCTTTCATTTTTACAATCCAAAACCTTAGGTTGTTACTACACATTGCAAAATTCATAAGGCAAGTAGAGGCATGTTTCCTTTTCAAGCATATGGTTTTCATAGGGTATCACATGGCTTGTATGATTGCAATCTCCCTACTTATGAGCATAATCTAAAGAAAAGAAATGAAACCATTGAAAAGCATGTTAGTTACCCTCCTAATATCTCTTCCATTTGTGAGAATGTTATAGTGCAAGAGAATGCAATCATTACAATTGTGACAATCATATTTTTTCTTCTCCCAATGCCTCTCCTCCTTGCGAAGAAGGTACCTTGATGTTAGAAGATCCAATCATTGAGTGTCATGAGAATCTTGTTTGTACCTCTTCTAATACTTCTACCATTTGGGAAGATATTATGGCACAAGAAGACGAAATCATTGACACATTCCTTAATATCACTTTGCCTAGTCTTCATACATCTCCCAATATTTCTCCTATTTGTGAGGTTTTGTTGATACAAGAGGATACAATCATTGACAATCATGACAATCATAGTTGTTCTTCTCTCCATACCTCTCCTATTTGTGATGAAGGTATCTTGGTGTTAGAAGATACAATCCTTGAGCATCATGAGAATCTTGTTTTTTTCTCTCCCCCTACCTCTCCTACTTGGGAAGATGTTGTTAGGAATAAAGATGACAAGATGGATTTCTTAGATGAACATGCTAAGGTCACCCCCTTGATAGAATAACATCAACAAAAAGTCAAATTTTTTGAGGTTATGAACACACAATTGGCCATTAGACCTCCCTTGATTATTGGATGTCCTAAAACTCCTTTTGTACCTCCAAAGTTTCCTCTAATTATTGGACCTCCTAATCCAATTCTCATTATAGGACCTCCTAAACCTCATGGCCATATCCTATGTTTTGTAAAACAACTTACTAGTAATCATGTGTTGTGAAAACCAAGTTATCATATTGTCACTCACACATATTTAACACTAGAAACAATAAGAAACCAAGACAAACTCCAACATCCATTCCATTTCCTCAACCATATCTCCCACCTGTAACTAACATCCCACAACGTAGTGGTAAAAAATTTGACCTTATTGAGCAACTTTTTAACACTCATACTAAGATCTCCCTTAGGGATTTGATCCAAACATCACCAACTTACCATAATATACTTAAAAATGCCTTATAAAAACTTGTCATTCCTCCTAGGGCACAACCAAATGATGTGGAAACTTTGATTAAAAAAATGAATTCGCCTAATTTGGACATTGTCTTTCATCAAAGTGAATTACATCCTTTGGAAACACAAAAAAAAATAATCCTTTGATGATAGTGGTTATCATTAACAAGTTTGGGATAAGGTGTACTCTCATTGATAATGGTTTGGTGCTCAATGTATGTAGTTTCAATATTTTGGATAAAATAGGAGTGGACAAGACTAAAATTCAACTAGACTCTTTGTCTACCTATGGTTTTGATAATGTGGGAAATCAATCGCTTGGTGTGATAACATTGCCCATAAAGGTTGGTAAGGTTGCATTATAAACTTTTTTCCATGTCATGTCCCATGATCTTTCATATAACATCCTCTTGGGTAGACCATGCATTCATTAAATTAATGTAGTCCCTTCAACGCTACATTGCCTGCTAAAATACACTTGCAACAATAAGGTTTACACGATAAAAGTGGATCCTAAATATGAGAATTGTTTACAAACTAAAACTTGAATGAAGAATCTTCTTAGAACATTAACACAAACTACAAAAGTGGAACCTTTACAATTTGAGGATAAGCATAAGTGTCTTTCATCAATGACTAAATTTTTAATGATGATTGGGGTTCATTATATTTTACACCTACATTCATGGGGGAATACAAGATTACACACAAACCAAAAAAAAGAGAAAGAAGCAACAATAGTATCAACACAATCTATCATTGAGTCATCAAAACATCTCATTCCACAATTTTTAGCAAAAAGAGAAAAATACAAGTTATAAGTCAACTTATGATGAAGATGATCATGAAAAACCACCTTCCTTGAAAGAAATGAAAGAACTTTATGGAAGATGTTATCAATTTTTGAAACAATTTGGATATAATGAAAAAGAGGTCTTGGTTATTGTCTTTCAATTAATAAATAGTATTAGTTGTTGCTCCTTACCATGTGGTAGTTGTATCATAACATATTCACTACCATGCATTGGGGTATAAACTTGGTTTTATTCAATCATATTTCATTTTGCAAGGAGCAACATATCATGATTCAGTGGGCTCACCTTTTTTCCTACACTTGGGGGGAAAGGGGTTAGGTAGCCTTGTCTTAGGTGTATTTCTTATTGAGATCCCTATCTATCTCCTCAAAATGTTAGTGTAGCAAGTGCACTAACATTTTAAGGGGGGCATATAGTCCCTCGATTATTATTTGCATGTTCCCTTCTTAGTGATGATGGCATACATCTCATAGGAAGTGTGACCATATTAATCAAAGTGTGGCTTTCTCAATCTATGTGAAGTATCACTTTTGAGGAAATGTTATACTTAATGTCCCATAAGAGTGTGACCTTTATTGGCATATGATATTCCTCTTGGTGGTAATGTTATGGTTTGCATTCCCTAAGGCATGAATCTTTTATTCCTTGACTAGTCCTCTCTTGGTGGTGATGTCAAGTGTCATGTTCCCTAAGGTATGAACTTCCATGTATTAAGTAAAACCCCTTTGATTATTTTTGATTATTTACCTTGTCATTATATTCCATGAGCGTCTAGCATAATGTAGCTTTCTAGCCTCGTGAAGCAATTATATTCCATGGGTGTCTAGCATAATGCAACTTGCTAGCCTTGTGAAGAAATTTTATTCCATAAGTGTCTAGCATAATGCATTTTTTAGCCTTGTGAAGCAAATTATTTTCATGATTTTCTAGCATAATGCAGCTTGCTAGCCTTGTGAAGAAATTTTCTTCCATGAGTGTCTAGCATAATGTAGCTTGCTAGCTTTGTGAAGAAATTTTATTCCATAAGTGTCTAGCATAATGCAACTTGCTAGCCTTGTGATTCAATTTTATTCTATGAGTGTCAGCATAATATAGCTTGCTAGCCTTGTGAAGAAATTTTAATCCACAAGTATCTAGCATAATGCAACTTGCTAGCCTTGGGAAGCAATTTTATTCCATGAGTGTCTAGCATAATACAACTTGCTAACCTTGTGAAGCAATTTTTTTCCATGAGTTTCTAGCATTATGTAGCTTGCTAGACTTGTGAAGCAATGATCATTTTTATGGTTACACACCTAGCTTGAATATCAGACTTCACTAGACCTTGTGTGTTTCTCATCTTGGACTTGGGGTTCACCTAGTGAATATCAAAATTCACTAGCCCTTGTGAGTATACTTTATGGACATATAGCATAACACAACCTGCTAGTCCATCCTTTTTTCTTTCCTTTCCTTTTGGAATTAACTTTGAAATTGAATGTTTGTGTATCTTGTGTCGCTACTACACATGTGTGTGTTCTTTTGTGCCTATGTCAGTTTTTCATGAGATCATAGATCTTGGGGGCTTAATCACTCTCCTTGATCCTTTGTCATCTTGTCTTTCCAACAGTTATACAATTGGACCTCCCTTGACATATATTTTTCTACTTTAGAGTGAATTTGATCGTAAGGTCATACTCTCACTAAAGTGGGGGCCAAATGTAGTGTAGAAAATTGTATACCTTTACAATTTCACACTATGTTTGGGTCCCTTAAATTATTGGACTTAATTAAGCTTCTAATTTTCCAAATTATGCATTCCAAAGCCTTATTCTTACCATTTTCTGAAAGAGGAACAAACATTAAATAAATTCATTTAATAATTAAATTGCCTCGGATCATGTGTGTCCTAGATCTATATAGGCTAGGACACATTTTCCCATGGGTGAATGGGTCCCCTTTATGAGCCAAGACTTAAATTAAAATATGTTTTTGGTAGAATTTTAATGATTAAAATTCAAATTGTAAGCGTTGGATTTTGGAATCTATTTTTTTAGAAATTGGATAAACACCTATATATACCTAGTTTGTTTATCATTTGAAATATAACACACACCTAGCATTCTAGAGAAAATATTATTGTCAAGAGCATTCATGAGCAACATTATCAGTCATTTACAATAGCAATCAAGATCCTAATATCATGTCAAAGTTTATGTGTGTTCATGTTGTCTTATGAAAGCTAACAAGTGTTGTAGGTCTTCATGCATCCAAGCATTCAAGAAAATAAAGCAATCAAGATTCAATTCCCTTGAAGTGATGTGTATGTCTTCAAACCTTTAAGGAAGCTATTAAAGGGCGGTGAGTTGCAACAATTGTTCATTCATCATTTCCTTTCTTTCCATTTAAGTTTTTTTATCATTAACATTGCCATAGTGAAAGTGGAAACACTATGCATGGGGTTTGACTGAGGGAAAGCCCTAAAATGGCCCAACATTTTCTCCCCCTTTGAATGTGTTGGTTAAAAGTTGAAGAAGGATTTAAGAGATCTTGAAGAACAATTTTGCATTGTTGCATTTGTTGTCATCATTCTTGTCAACCTACGAAAATTAAGTTGCATAATTCATTTTCGATGTTTTGAAATATTTGTAGGTGGACAACAAAAGCTTAGATCCAACACCAGAGAACCTAGAAAGTTGATCAGGACCCCTGTACAAAGACCCATTTTCCATTGGGTGAATGAGTCCTTGTAGGAACATCAATACCAATTTTTTTTAGTAGGTTTTTTGTCCTTTGCACTTCCCATATCCACTTGAAAACTGTTGTTTCAATCTGTCAATTATCAAGATCTTGCATTTTATGTATTAGGGCATATAAGATCATTATTTTAATCATTCTAAAATTATATCGAATCCATCCCAACCCTCAATTAGATGTAGATTCAGGTATGATTGGCTCACCATTAGGGATGAAATTCAATCTTTTCACCTTGTGATCTACATCCTAATGAAATTTGGAGAAAGGCCACCTTTGCATCCTAGGTTCTTTACACTTTGGACCTAGGATCCCTTTTTCTTTATTTTAGTAATATATTCATAAGGGGTGATGGCGCCACTAGTATTAGTAAAGGTGAGTTGTGGACAAACATTCAATATTGTTTTCCTTGCATGTGGACGTCTAGAATGGGATAATAAAAGATAAAGAACTTGGATAAATGGGTGACTATTGGGATTCTCCAAGTGGGATATTGGAAAGAGGCAATAGGTGTCTCTTGGTATTCTATCATTTATTGCATTTAATGTAATGTTTATCTTCCATGTTTGGGTGCCCAAGTTGGAGGGAAATTATTGGAGCCAAAATTGATGTTCTTTCATATTTTAAGGAGGTATTCCAAGGGTTGGGGATGTTTGGAATGAGGGATCATCTTTGGGAGCCTTGTTTGGGAATTAAGATGGCTTCGCAAGTCTACAAATTCAGCCTCTTGGATGTAGAAAACTTGAGCATCAGTTGAATGTAGAGTTTCATTATAGGTACAAGGATAGGTTGAGGCATAATGAGGTTGTTCATAGGTGTACAAGTGCTACCATAGTGGAGGAAAATAGGAGAATGGAAGTGATTGTATTGTAATCTCATTTGTTTGAATATAATGCATACTTGGCCTCTCTTCTTGGTGGAGTTTTTCTCCACAAGGGTTTCTCCACATAAATCCTATGTTATGTGATGATCTTGTGTTGTTGATTTGTGCCTCATTTCTACTATCTTATGGTGAGGTTGTTAATAGGTGCACAGGTGCTACCATAGTGGAGGCAAATAGGAGAATGAAAGTGATTGTATTGTAATCTCATTTGTTTGAAGATAATGCATACTTGGCCTCTCTTCTTGGTGGAGTTTTTTTCCACAAGGGTTTTTCCACATAAATCCTATGTTATGTGATGATCTTTTGTTGTTGATTTGTGCCTCATTTCTACTATCTTATGGTGATGTTATTATTTATATATTGTTGTTATAAGCTCACATAAGATGGTGTTAATAAGCATGCTATTTTGGCTGATTTTTGGCATCATAAAGATAAATCTAATCACGGTATTTCCATATTAAGACAACTTAATTTTTATATTTTCATATAAGTTTCATATTTTCATGTTGTTGTATTCCAAGCCTTGTATCTCATCCATTGAAGTCATATTTGGATAGGGATTAAGTTTCCCAATAATTGGTATTTAACTTATTTATTTCTCATTAGGACCATCATTTGGTAGTTGTTTGGACATAATAATCATCATCCATACTTGGTAGTTGTGATTATTTCTAGGAATTTAAGGCATGCATGGGCTATCATGATTCCTCTATTGATGTTTTGACAACAATCTTATCTATTTAATAAGACATTGCCAATTCCTTTTAGTAGGCCCACTCATGATTATAAGATTCACTTTATTAGGATGATTCATTAGAAGACTTCTCTTTTGATTTTGTAGGATCTAATCTTAAGGATCTTGTAGAAACCATTATCCACACTCAAGCATCTAGTGTGGAAACCTTTTAAGATATTAAATATGGTCATTTGAACCTTCAAATTATTTTCACAGACCAAGATTTTAGAGAAGTACTAATATTTCATCTCTTTCAACTCCTACTTTTTATTTTAGCATTACTTCTGATTAGGAATTTGGTGATTCATCATAGTATAATCATACTCATAATTTTATAAAAATAACTTATTATAATGATTACTTGGTAGGTATTGAAGGTTTATTTTGTGAATCACTTCTTGTGAATTTGGAGGACAATTTTGAGGATATTCATACCCTCTTTGGTGGTAGTTCCATATGGCTATTGTCTTCACATATTCGATGTTGGATCTTGTTGTACATCCATTTCCACAAAATTATATATTGTCATTTGTTCACTTAGGCCTAGGACTCCTAATTTGATTGTGACACCTCTCAACACTAACATGGTGACACTTAAACAATTACAAAGACATCATACTCTTATCTTTCTTCCCTTATTCTTTTTTAGAAAGGAAAAACATCCTACATACACATTTATGCTTGTTCCTTTCTAAGGGGAGAAATGATGTTTATGTTCATAGATTATCTTTAGCATTCAAAGTTGAGCATTTGATACCAAATCAAGAGACTACATATTTAGGGAGGCTTCATGGCCTTTCTCCTTGTCTCTCTATTTGAGGAGTATTATCTCTCTTTTGTTCGATGAGGGTGAAAGGGTGGAGCGAGGGGGCTGCTTCTTTCTAGGAGTTTCCCCTTACATAAAGTTTTATCTTTCCTAGTTTCTTTTTTATGAAAGGTGCATTGTACACCTCACATAATAAGCATAATAATGTTGATAACATAAAATAAATATTTGATTGTGGTGCATCCTAGAGATGTAGATATCACATAGGTTCGACACTATTGGGGCTACTTGTATCTTGTATGTGATATTGGGACAAATCTCTAATGAGTTAAACAATAGAAAAATATTCGATATTGGAAAATCTTAGTATCAAATATTTAATTTGGGGTTATTATTTTGTGAGCTCATGGTTTTAAGGCACATGGTTTATGTAATACGACTTAGTGGTTTTGTGCAAGCTTGTTTCTATATAAGTGAGCACATGAGTAATTTTTGAGGTTGACTTGCTAGCTAAGGTTGGGTTGAGCATATTTTCTAGGTTGCATATGTTAGTAGATAGAACATGGATTGGGATGTGTGGCTACATGGTTCTCATTTCCTTTTCCACATGGAGTAATACAACTAGGGTGCTTGATGTTTAAGAAGCCTTGCATAGATACTTTACAAGTATATTGTAATCTTGAGATAATACATTGAGTTGTGTGCAATTTTGGATTGGAAGTTTAGATTTTTCCTTAAGAGGGATTTTATGGTACATTTATATTTGACTTGCTAGCTAAGGTTGGGTTGAGCATATTTTGTAGGTTGCATATGTTAGTAGATAAAACATGGATTGGGATGTGTGGCTACATGGTTCTCATTTCCTTTTTCACATGGAGTAACACAACTAGGGTGCTTGATGTTTAAGAAGCCTTGCATAGATACTTTATACTTGTATATTGTAATCTTGAGATAATACATTGAGTTGTGTGCAATTTTGGATTGGAAGCTATTTTTTTTCCTTAAGAGGGATTTTATGGTACATTTGGTGTTATCTTGTGGTCTCTTTGTTATTATTTTGCATTGTGGATTTCAAATACTTAAGTATTTTTCATATTTTTCCTTGATGAGAGTTATGTGGAAATGGTATATTATTGTTGCAAATTTCCTTTCATACTTGAGGGATACATTTCATACATGACTACTTAACATAACGTCAATTTGTCAAGTTTTATCTATTTATCTTTCCTACCCAACTCTAAAGCTACACTTATGAGGGATTGTTGGCACATCATTTTATTTTTACATTTAATTTTTTTCTTTATTACATATTATGCACCTAAGATAGAATAAACTTGCTTAGGTATGTTGTATTTGCATCATGTGATTTGTATTCTCCTAGTTTGGTGGAGATGTGCACACATGTGACTCCATCTCCTATTATCCCACATTGGTCATAAATTCACATCTCTTGGTAGTATATCTTATATATTCCTACTTGTAGCTCTTATATAAGCAATCTAATTCAATTTAGAATCTAATATTGAGTCATATATTTGTATGCTTTGATAGAATATAATTATTCTCTCATTTTAGGTCTCTTTATGCTTTCATTGAAGCTCCTTGAGCTTTGTTGGCTATTTATATAGTTAACTATTACATAGTATCAAAGCATTATGTATTAGCTCATAGAAAAAGAAGGCATAATAGTGAAATGAGGCTTTTCTTTAAGATGTTAGACATAGGTTGGTTAATAGTAATATCTAAAAGATTAATCAATAAATTTTTGCACATTTCTTTAATCTTGTCTAAAGGCTAACTTTATTTGTGTTGTACACAACCTTGGGAAAAAATACATTAGAATACACCTTAGGGGAACTCAAATCTATTGGTGTGAATAAATGTCTTGTACCTAGCTAATTCTTAGTAGGGGGGCTTATTCGCATGTTAAGTTTACTTAAGTCCTAGGTGTCCTTTTAGAAGTCTTAGTTGTCTAGATAAGATCTTATCATATATGATCTTTTTTAATTTTATTTAATATTGGTTACCTAGGTCATTTAATAGTTTCCAAGGTTGTTGTCTCATAACATAGGATTAAGACACATGTCACAATCTTGTCTAATGCTATCCCTCACCATGCCTTTATAAGCAAGGCATCTCATGCACATTTGTATCAATCTTGCATCCATAATCATAACAAGTTATTCTTCTCATTTTCTTTCTTATGGAGATATTTTGCTATAGCAATTGTTCCTAGGGGTTTTGGGAGTCAACATTAACTCTCACATGGTATCAAAGCTCTAGTGTTGTAGATTTCTTCCCAAATATGAGGGTTTCATCTTGGATTGAAGATTTTGTTGGGTACATTTTGGGGTTTCAAGGACCTCATAGTTGAATCCAAGGCATCAAAGAAAGTCAACTTTTCCTTTCATTTTATCAAATTTTGTTATTTTTTGTTGGAACTATAACAGTTTCAAGTAGGATGAAAGTTGCTAGATCTAAGAGGTAGCTGAATTTTTGAGGCACTTTGGGCTAAATCTGACCCTTTCATCGCATCCAAAAAACCTGAAGATCGACTGTGAAACCATAAAAAAATTGACACTTTTGTCTTGAGGGCATTAGAGGTTTTTTGCAGTCATTGCTAAAAAATCTATACAGTACATATCCTTACCATATAAGATCCATACAACATCAGTGGTCTGCAATAGTTGGCATCCAGGAAGAATATTCCACTAAATATACTTTCACATATTATTTACGTAAAGGGTGGCATAATCTTCTATGTCATCATCCTCCTATGTTGTCGTATGCCACATTAATCTGACAAGGGTACGAATTGGGTTTAATTTTGGTGTTTTTTAATAATGAAATATTTGTTTTAATTTTTTAATTGCCGACTATTTTGTTTATCCCACTCGCTAGGCTTAGCCCCTAGATGTAGGAATTAAACCCTCATGCCCAGTGCTTGAGTGAGGGTCTTACCTTTGAGTGGAGGAGGGGTGACATAGCTTGACTTGTCACCAAGGCACCATCCAACTACTGCCCAAGCAACAGTTTTTTTTTACAAAACTGCAGTACATAGTCCTATTGGCACCCAAGGGCTTATTTTTTCCCCCTCCATAGCCCTAATAGGGATTTTTTTTCAAATTATCATAACTTGCAATATGGGAGGCCATTTTTTGAAAATGAGATATCACTTGAAAACTGAATTTCAGATCCCTTTTTTTAGCTTCCAGGCTCATAACTTTTTGTTTCAGACTTCATTTTTCTCAATTTCTACGACATCAAGAAATTATTCAGTAGCAATACAAGTTTATACATGCACTTTTTGTAGATTTTTTGTCAGAATTTCAAATTTTCAATTTGAAGCCAGATTGGTACTTTGACATAACTTGTAAATTTGCAAAAAAGTGGCATTTTCTTTGGCATAAAGGGGTTATTTTCTTGTATTGTGAGGGGTAATTTATTGTTCTTGTACTTTATGATTTTATCATGGATTTGCTAAAATTTGTACTTCTAACTCCATATAACTCTCACAAATGGAAAATCTCAAATGGAAGTTTTATTGTTAAAATTGAAGTTGTAAATAATCACATTTGGCATAGATCCAAAACCCACAAGAGCTACAAAAAAAAGAAAATGGTTTGATAGAGGGGATGAAGCCCCTGGTACTCTAATTTTATCCATTTCTCTAGATCTTAGATATCATGTTGCATCTTGTACTCATCCAAATGATGTTTGGATTACCTTAGAGGGTCTATTTGGCAAGCCAGATAAAATGAGGAAATTTAAGTTGGAGAATGAACTTATGAGTCCTAATCCTTCATATTTTGATAATATCCAAGATTTCTTCGCTAAGCTCAATTCTCTTAGACTATAGTTGTCTAATTGTGGGGTCACCAAAGAGGATGGTCATTTGATTCTTTCTATTCTTGTTAAGCTTGGTCTTGATTATCCAAGTGTTTGTTTCTAAATTTTATGCTACAATGGATGCCTTAGACAATGCAAACAAAAATGCCTTCTCTTGATGGATTTGTAGTTCAACTCACAAGGGAACAAGCCAAGTTGGCACACATGGGCAAATTGAAGTCTTCGAAATTTCATACTCTTCTTTGAAAAGATCCAAAGGCTTCAAGTGGAGAAGGAAAGAAGAAGAATAAGGACCTCAATTCTAATGAGAAAGGTAATGATTCACCTTCACAAAGCACTCCTGAGTCCACTCCCTCTTCTAAAGAGAAATCATCTAAAAAGAAGTTGAAATGTGCATATTTTAAAAGGCTAGGACATGATGAGAATAGATGTTATGATAAGAAGATTGATGAACTAACACACCTTCTTTAGAAGAACAACATTTTGCTGCCCTCATCAATTTCTTCTTCTTCTTGTTCGTCTCAATCCACAACAACTTCATCATCTCAATCAAGGAACACATGAGTTACAACTGGACTACACAAAATGAAAGGATAGGTACTCTTGGCCTCTATAAATCATAAATCTAGAAGATGGCTTCTTGATTCAAGGGCATCTCATCATATGGCATCATCTATGGGAATGTTCTCTTCTTTTGAGCCTTGTAACTCACCTAATATTTTGATGGGTAACAATACATATATGAAGGTGTGTGGGAAGGATTCTATTAACATGAGAGAAGGCACCTTTAATGATGTTCTTTGTGATCCTTCCTTGTCATCTAATATCCTTTATCTTTATCAAATCACCCATAGTGGACAAGGTAAAATAGTGAGTTCACTCTTGATAAAGTATACTTAAGGGACTTGGAGACTAGAGAGATCATTTCCACGGAGATGGTTGACCATTCATCTCATTTGTATTCCTTTTCCCATTTTACTTTTGTTGATGATAATATTTCATTGACTGATATTCACACTCATTCATCAAGTGTGAATCATATTTGTGAGGAGAAGTTTGGTCATCTAAACCTTGGTATTCTAGAGACTAGTGCTGAGTTTTCCACTTCTCCACCTCATGCTTCTTCAATTTTCAGTGCTTCTATTTAGCAGGATGTTCATAGTTCTTCAGATCTTGCTTTGTGGGATGGATATTTCATAGGGATTTTTAACTTGTTTATGGAGTCTCATATTGTAGATTTGGAGGACATACTTGAGGGGGTTTCTCTCTTTGACGATAGTTTCAACACAACTGTTATTCCATCTTATTTTTCTTTGGAGATTGGCATTCATGAGTTTCCTTATTCCCTTGATTTGTCATGTTTCTTGGTTGAGTTTGACCATGATTATGTTGTGGCTTATTCAAGCTTGGAGACTCTGATCAATTTTCAGAGATACTTTTGAGGCTTCATCCTTCCTCCTTTCAATTGGATATGAAGTGGCTTCTTCATTAGCCTATGGATTTGTTTCTTCCTAAGGAAAGATGTATTGCTTGTAGGAATTGGATCATCTTTTGTTTTCAAGCATTCTTCATCACCATTGGAGATTCTTCATTATGGGGGGGATATCTTGTCTCTTTGTTTCCCTCTTATGGGGGGGTCATTGATTGTATATACATGATGGATGTAGTCCTTGGGGGTATCATTGAGTCCTCCATACATCATGCTTTTTGTTTTCTTTTATCTTTCAAAGAGGAGTTTTGTCCCACTAGGTTTTCTCATTTCTCTATTTGTGAGCGATTACATTGTACATGGGTACCTAACATGGCCTTGTAGCCATGACTCATCATTTTCATGTTTTGCATCTTTGCATAATAATCTACTCCCTAAGTCGCACTTAAGGGGAGATGTTGGTGTAAATAAATGTCTTGTACCTAACTAATTTCTAGTACCGGGACCTATTCAATTTCTAGTAGGGGACTTATTCACATGATAAGTTTACTTAGGTCCTAGGTGTCCTTCTAGAAGTCTTAATTGTCTAGATAAGATCTTATCATATCTTATCTTTTTGACTTTTATTTAATATTGGTTACCTAGGTCATTAATTGTTGTCAAGGTTGTTGTCTCATAACAAAGGATTAAGATACATGTCACAATCTTGTCTAATTTCATCCCTCACCTTGCCTTTATGAGCAAGGCCTCTCATGTACATTTGTATCAATCTTGCATCCATAATCATAGCAAGTTGTTTTTGCCATTTTCTTTCTTGTGGAAAATATTTTGGTCTAGCAATTATTCATGGGGGTGCTAGGAGTCACCATTAACTCCTACAAAATTGTCACAAGTGAAGGATGTGTGATTGGTGACAATAATGACACAAGGATTACATTATGTGGTAGTTAGCCTTTGCACAAAGCCTCAATGGGATGTAGTTGGGTGAAGGTGGTTCTTCACTCCTAGGGCTGCCAAATAATGCCCAATTCAAGTGTCATGCACGTTAGTGGGGTATAAAGTATGCTGACTATAAACAAATCTAAAATGCTACATCACATCTACTTATATTAATTCATTGTTACCTATGGAGTATGTTTTCAACAATTTCTATTTAGATTCGATGGATTTATATTGAATAAAAAAAAACATAATATGTTAACAATTGAATTCAAACATGTGTTATGTTTAAATTGAACAACCAATACTGAATTGATCTCAATCATTGAAGCTTGCTTTGAAGGCTTTTTATCCTCAAATACTACATTTTCAAAACATTTCTAAGAATTTATGAAAGGAATATATTTCTTAATAATGCGTTGTTAACAATTGAGTTCAAACATGGTTTTTTTTTTTGTGTATGTTTTTTTCCGTTTTCGAATTTTTTTAAAGTAATGTGTGAGAGGAATATGGTTCTTGATATCAAATGCCCAATGCCACGTCCTCTTTAGAATTATATTCCCACTGAAGTCGGTCAATGGCTGTTTGGTCCACAAAATTTAATTCCAGCAAATTAATAGCCCGTCTTAGAAGTTCTAAATTGGGGGCATGGAACCAATATCACCCTATACACAAGCTCAAGCTCGTAAACATTACAGTAGGCAAATACAAGAAGATAATTTGTAATGATGAATTGTACAAAATTTGTACATAGAATTATGAGCATTTGGATTAATCCTAGTTTACAGAAATAGCTAGAGTCTAAACCACTGAGTACAGTGAAAACTAATGTGCATTTGGATTAATCCACCAATCATTATGAATGTACAAACCAAAGAATGTTTACTGCATTGAACATGACAAAATAATTAATCACAATCATAGGCTGAAAATATAGAGGACCTTCTATTGATTTGTACAAGTGAGTATGAAAATGTATTGAAAATGTCAAGATGCTTGGATCTTGTGCTTTAGGATGAGATAGGAAAAGAATCCAAACTAAAGTGTCTTTCCATAATTTCAACTCTAAGATCTGGAATAGAAATGCTCTTGACCAGCAACCACTGCTTCCCAATCTTCTATCTCGTACAACAAGCTTCAGGGATCTTAGTTCACAAACTGTTGTAGTTAGCCTCGTCAATTCAAAACTCTATCTCATATCAATCACTCAATTTCTTGAGTTGTCCTATTTCCTTTGGAAGTTCTGTCAAGCCATCGCATACTGAAATTTTCTTAGAGCAGTGATGTAAACCATCAGAAATTTTATGCATTTGATATGAAAACTTGATATGATTTTCAACGGAAATAGGACAACTCAAGAAATTGAAGGAGTTGAGTTGAGGTTGTCTTATTTTCTTTCAACTTTCCTCTGGATTTTCTGCATATTATGCCAGTGATCTTCTTCCATAGGTTCTGCATGTATAAATCACAAAGGAAATCCAATTAGAACATTTTGCATAGTTATGAGTCATGACGACTAATTATATAGGTTATATTCTCATCATACTGAAAACATGTGTAAAGGGAAAAGAGTGCTTGTATTTGTGATGCAGACAAAAAGGGTGGTTAATGTTACACCATGAAAAAGTTGAGAATTGAAAAGAGCATCATTGCATATCGTTACTTATTAGGGCGTAGGACATTTAGAGCATCCACAAAATATGCATATTCTGAATAGTTTACATGGGATGTTGAGTGTACCCACTGAATAAGTGATTAGAAAATCCAAGCCTTACAACAGGCTGTTGGGTTTTCTTAGAGCAGTGATGTAAACCTTATAATATGCAGAAATTCATGTTTGAAATTCAATTTTGTTCTACAACTTGACATTAAAGGTGAACATTAAAAATAATTGTTAGTAATTCAAAAAAAATTGTTTTGGACCAAATTGCATGTATAAGAGTTTATGAATAACTCATTGGTGAGAATTGAGAGAATTTTGATATCAAATGCAATATCCTTAAGTGACCACCCTGCACCTAGCAAACTACACCCCCTCCATGTTATGACCAACCTCTTGCTGTAGACTACATTATCTTTCTCAAATCTTGCATTACATCAAGCTGAGAAAAGTGTAATAACTGAGCATTTCCATATTGGATTATTGTACTTACCCTGTTCAGTGCAAGCATGTCAGCTCAATGTTGAAAAACATGATATCCGTTGATTCAATACATATAAGGAAAGACAATTACTTTTAATTACTAGTTCTGCTTGCAAGTTCTGATAGGAGAGCAAAAGCATCATGCCTTTGTAGCTTTTGGACATAAACCCAATTGTCCAATAGCGCATCACCAAATGTTTTTCTGTCCTCTGGAAATAACCTTACCTCTGAGAAACACTCCTTTGCTATATATTGTCTGGGGAGCTATGTTATGAGCAACGAGAAACAGAAATGGCAACAACAACGTGAAAATAAATGAGATTTTAGAAGGCTATACATAAGAAATGGATAAGTTTACATTAATTTTTTAAAATAATTATAATTTTACTAGTCAAAAATTTCAATACTAAATATATTACTTAAATAATTAGAAAATAATAGATGTATTTATTTAATAAAATTTATTACACATTGAAATAATATTTATTCAAATAAAAATCTACCCACTAAAACTTTCCCAAATCAATTAGAAAATGACAAAAAAATCAACTCGCTGAAAAACTTTGGACTAAAATTCTACCAACCTGTTTATTTTTAACAGAAACGTTGCATGCAGAAAAGGATGCATAGGAAACATAAAAGCAGTTGTTAAAAACGGAAAATCCCTTTCTGCATTAAAGTTTAAAACATTCATGTTATTCCATACACATTCAGTAAAATAGCTTAAGTACTCATCTTGGTCTGACAATCTAAATACTTTCTGATAATCTGATATGTATTCTCCTCAAGAAATCATGTTCTTATTTGTAGCGCTCAGGAAAATTAAGAGTGTTTATCAAACCATTTAATGCAGCATTAAAGAGAAATTAAGAGTAATCTAAATTTATTCAAACCATTATAAATAGGTTTCCAAAAAGTCAACATTTCTCATAACACTTCCAAATGAAATAAAGAGAATTTAAATTGCATTTCATAAAATAATATCATCAATGTAATGTATCAAAACATAAGTATTTCAATGACTTTCTCATATACATATATTCAACCTCACTTGGAGGAATCAATCCTTCTAATAGAACATCTTTTCTATGCTAAGTTATAAAACTTTAACCTCTCGAAATCAATGTTACATTAAATACTTTCAAAACATACTTTCATTTCAAGTTTCAACAAGAATGTCAAAATGCATATACATATACAATGGGCTTCACAAGCCAAGTCTGAATGATACATAAGTACATCAATAGCAAATAATCTTGGAACCACCAACCGCCGTGACACCTTGGTCTTCTTGCGAGCTGGGGCCAAGAATGTGATTCAGGCGCCTTTTCCGCCCAACCACGAAGTCCATGACTTCCCCGGGTCCCTTCCTAACTCGAAGGAATCCCCGGCCCTGCATAAAGGAGCCTAGCAACCCGAAACGATAAAACAGGAGGGCACTCTCAGTGCGTGCCTGATGCCTATATGCATTTCTAACATGAAATAAACACATTTCTTGCAACAGGAGGTGGCAGAGACTCAAATAAATTTCTAGGCTTTTAAAATAAACAATCCATCTATTTCAATGGTACAGTGCTTGGCCAAGCAAAATAATACAAGTAAATGGTAGAATTAGAAAAGGTAATACTACCGTCTCTATTTGCCCACCTTCGGCACCCTGTCCCGGAAGTTACCATAGTGAAGTAAAAATAAATACTTAACAGAAACTTTATACATTTTCATACAGGCTTCCATCATTCAATCAATTCTAAAAGAAGTGAATTTTTAGAACATTCTTTGTAATTCAGTGGTAAGATGTCATTTATTCTTTGGTAAGTGTCCCCTTTTGATTTGGATAAAGACTCTGTTCTAAAGAAGAACATATATATATATATATACACATATATATATATATATATATATATATATATATATATATATATATATATATATATATATATATATATATATCTTAATAGTTTGATTGCACCTAATTGATAGTAAGAACAGTGTTTTCTGTTTTCAATATGCATTTCCATTCTTACCAAGCTCAAGCTGACTGACAGTTTTAATTCCCTATTTCAATACAAGTTACAGAGTAAAAATAATATACTGATACAATGCAATTTATTCAGAAATTCTGAGGTTTGAAAGATAATCTTTCATTCACATTTCATGTTGTATTCCTTTTAACATATTCAAGGTACTTTCCAGTTTACATGGTGTCTCAAAACATTTCTGTTCTTGTTTCAGGTTTAACAATTCAGAGATATTTGTATATATTCAACATAATTCATTCTACTTTCTGATACATGGCTTTTCAAGACAATTCTGTCCTTGCTTCAGATTTAACAATGCAAAGATATTTATATAACAGAATTCATACTACTTTCTGTTACATGGCTTTTCAAGACATTTATATTCGCTTATGGAGTTTAATGCAAAGATATTTATATACTTGAAATTCTTACTTTGCATTTTATGGCTTTCAAGACCATTTAAATCATTGCCGGGTTTGCTGATTCGAGAGATATTTGCTTATATATTCGCGAAATTCATTCTACTTTCGATACACTTGACTTTTCAAGACAATTATATGTCTTGCTTGATTTAACAATGTAAAGATATTTTATATAATTCATACTACTTTCTGATTTGGCTTTTCAAAGAAATTCCCATCTTAGCCGGAGGTTGCTCAATGCAAACATATTTATATAACAATTCATACTTTACTACATTTACATGGCTTTCAGACATTTGTCATATGGGAGTTTAACAATTGGAGATATTTGTATATATTCAACAGAATTCATTCTACTTTCTGATACATGGCTTTTCAAGACAATTATGTCCTTGCTTCAGATTTAACAATGCAAAGATATTTATATAACAGAATTCATACTACTTTCTGTTACAAGGATTTTCAAGACATTTATGTCCTCGCTTCAGGTTTAACAATTCAGAGATATTTGTATATATATTCAATAGAATTCATACTACTTTTCTGGAAAAGAGTTTCCTGTTTCAATTTGTATTTGGCACAAAATCAACAGAGTTCATACTATTTTCTGGATATGAGTTTTCTGCTTCAACTTGTATTTGGCACAAAATGCATGGGTATCTATTTATATATGTATATATATATAGGTATATATATATATATATGTATGTATGTGCAGTCAATTTGTATATATATATATATACATATGTGTGTAGAAATTCATGTTCAGCTGTGTATAATTTGAAGTAAGAAATTCTGGTTTTCAAATCTGTGCAACGAATTCACTGGTCGTGCACACAGAACAGGGTATTTTTCATGGTTTCCTTACTGGCATTGAGCGACTAAAGGGCTCAGGGGAAAGCCCTTGCCCCTCCCATGGGGAGGGGGCGGGCTGTGAGGGCGCGAGCCTCCACAGTCCATGACCTTCCCATGGGGAGGGCAGGGGAAATAATTCCCTTAGCAATTTCAAAACTCAAGAAAAAAAGAAAGACATTCGCCTAGTATAAACTGCATTCGGTTTTATCTCAAGACATTTTGGTTTTTATTTAGATGACAGAATTTTTAAACAAACCAGATATGGAGACATATAATTGTAATTGCACTTGAGAAAAATGCAGAATTGCCACAGAACGAAAACCCTAACTTTGAAGAAGGAATGTGTATTCTATAATTGCAACACAGAGTAGTAAGCTGTTACCCAGATTTCAAAACGAAATGGGAAGGAATTCTCAGTTGTTTGTACTCTAAAATAAAGAATTAATCAATTCCTTACTGCAGTTTTTAAAATAAAGTTAAAAGAAGGCATAGCAATGAAGAGAACCTGGCAAAATTTGGTTCTAATTGTAGATGTTCAACAGTACCTCCTTTTGCCTCCGTTCCAGAGCTCTCCGATGTATTCAATCAAAGTCTTCTTCTCTTTCTTAAAGCCTCTTCCTCTTTTTCGATGATCATGCATAAAATTTCCATATGACAGATGATATTCTCATGCAATTAGTAAGGATTTCCACATGCCCAGCGAATTGTTGGTTTTGAGACAGAATTTTCCAGAGCCCAATGCTCTCTCGGGCTGTTCATTCTTCATTCTTTTGGAAAAATTAACCATATATCCCAAAACAGAATTATTTATATCCTCTTTTATGCAATTTTAAAAATTCATTTATGCAAAACAGATTTATATTATATTTATTCTTTTATTTAATTTGTTTTTATTTTTAAATACATTTCTTTTAACAAAAACAGATTTATCCTTTTGTTGCTCAAATATATAATGAGAAATAATGAAATAGAATAAGCCATATTATTTCATAATTTAATTAAACCATATTTCAAATTCGCTATGCTAATCATTTTCACACAATCACATTGTAAAAACGAACATGACCTAATGCAGCTACATGATTTAAGTGGTGTGTGCGTAACCGAGAGTTTCTCCTCTTTTACCCTGTCGAGAAGCTAACCTCCTTTTCCTCAATCACACTCTTGGCCTTCGATCTCCTTGGCCTTCGATCACCTGCCACTCAAATGCACTCAGGCGTGCAAAACAAAAGTGTATTAGTAACCATTGTAGAAACAATAATTAACTCAACATTTCTATTTTATATGAATGCATTCATAATTCTTGAAAGAAAACAATTATATTAAAGCATTGCTCTTAACACATATCATACTTCGTATATTAAATCTCATAAAAACATTATCTAAATAAATCATGGTCAAGATAAGTCAATGGTCAAAATGAGTTATGATCAAAATAAGTCAATGGTCAAAATAAGTCATTGTATGAGACGTGACATCCTTCCCCCCTTGAGAAGAGACATCATCTCAATGTCTAAAAGCAAATCCACACAATGGAGTTTGAAGTATCTTTGTATCATAGTCACAATATGCATCAAAAGAAAAGTAAGCTATAATCTCAAATGAGGAAAAGATTTGTTAATGTCATCTGTATTTTCCTAGGTGGTATTATGATTTATCCATCTAATATTGGTCCCACTGGACCCTGTACTCCACAATATCATGGTTCCACAACTTAACGTTGTGCCTCCCAGAATCCTGGTGGGCTTCGCTAGCACCACCCCTGAATCCTGCTAAGTGTGCCAGTCATGCACACCACACATATAGTATTACTACCATCCAATTATAT
>VDFB02084746.1:0-15369 GCA_007258455.2 Sequoia sempervirens
AAAGAATATGCAACGGTCAAGGAGAGGTCAAGTAGAGTCATCCAGAATAGTATACTTTACCTCGGCAGCAAGAAGACAAGAAGAGTAAGTGTTCCTAGAGCAGAGCCGCCAGTGGTGGTAAATCCTTCGCTACCTTCTTCGTCAAAACCTAACAAGAAAAAGAGGAGTAACCCTCCTAAGAAAGTACAAGTGCCAAATAATTCAAAGGGCAAGGCGCTTGCCACTGTTTCACACACAGAGCCTAACAGACAGCCGCTTATCACAGAGCCAGTTCAGAGATCAGCTCAGAGCCCGCCAGTACCTGAGGTTCAGCCTCAAGCTCCTACATTAGTTTCAGAGCCGTCACCGGTCCCAATTCACATTGAATTGGACTTAGACTCTCCACCTCGCAGTGGGTCTTCTACACACTCACTCTCATCAGTACCTCCTGTCGCTAGTGCAGACCCTTCTAGTAGCATTAGCAGAGATTCATCTTGGATCAAGACTCAGCTAGGAAGGAAGAGGAGGCAGCCATCTTATGTTCTCAATCATTAGGATTTTGATGAAGCCATTTACCAAGATGCTTGAGATAAGAGAGTTAGAGCATGGTTCACATAGAAACAACGACATGGAGATTGTCATTAAAGAGACCGCCCGTACACTCCCGCAGGGGAAGAACTTGGCTGAATTAGAGTCACCGAGTTTTGAAGTTATCCCGCAGTCAACCTTGGTCGCCCGGCACCACGCCCGGTTCACGGGTTGATCTTCTTCAAGTTGCTATAGATAGTGCCAGGGACATAATACTAAAGGACGGAGAAGACAAAGCAGCCCTCAAAGCTGAAATCAGACAGCTTCGTCGGTACATTTCTAGTCTTGTGCACAGACCAGAAGCCATTAACTCACTCCCGCCGATGCTTGAGCCACCAGCAGAGCAAAGTCAGCTCAATCATTTAGTTGCATATGGCAAGCGTTTGGAGGAATGGGAGGAAGATTTCGTTGCTAGAGGCCGTACTATGCTTACAGAGTTATATCAGTTGCGGTACAATGCACGAGAGCTCCGTATTCGTCTTCAGGATGAGGAACGGGATATGGCTATTAACAAACCCAAGGATGAAATTTTGATTGCTCACCTGAGTTTGGCTTATGACACAGTCACAGATGCAGAAGACAGAGAGGCTATCTACTCTTGGAAGACACAGTTGGTTTTCAGAGCAAAGATAGAGGACAGCTTGGCATCAGAGTTGGCTGAGAGTAGAGAGCACGTCACTAGTGCACTCCGGTTCGTGAGGACTCTTGAATCTCGCTTACCGTGCCGTTATCAGATCGAGGGTGGTGCCTACGTGGAGCTTACCGATGTTCAGTCAGAGCTTCAGGCACTCATTCATATCATTTTCAGTGGGGAGACAGATGGCTGTAAGGTTACTCAGCTTACAGTCATGTCAGCATTATTCGATGAAGCAACGAGGAACAGAAGGGAACTTCAGTCTCAGATCAAAGCTGGTGAGGACATGCTGCATCGACATAGCATCCTTCGTCAGAGTCTCATAGCTCCAGATGGTGATACAGTTAACAATCTCATCGAGGGGTTGATTGCTCGAGATCACACACAGTAGACTTCAGTTCCCACCTCTCAGGATAGACATCACACACACGAGTTGAACTGGATGTTACCCTTTTCAGTTAACTCGAAGTTGTCATTACATGCATACCTATTCTGAGATTCGCCCTTCACACTTGGAGTTTTATTTAGGGTTTTACGTTAACTGATGTTAGTCTTCCAGTTAACTTGCTTTCAATAAGGACGTGCATGCTCGCACAATTGTCCATTTTTAGATTAGATGTTTCAGTCAAACTGAGGGTAGTTTCCCAGTTGACTGTATAGTTTACTTAATTAGGGTTTGGCGCATTGCTTGCATGCATTGCAGGAACTGTAGATGACACAAGGTGATTTTAGGGTTCCCTACACCTTGATGTATATAAATAAGAGCTTTTGCTCATTTGTAAATAACTTTTGCTTGAGAGAGAATATATGCTGCGCCTACCTTGCCCTCAATATTGCTCTTTTTGGTATTTGTTCATGTGTCTTCATTATTGCAATTGATTGTTATGCCACATAGGGTTTCGAAAGATTGTAATGCTGGATTCTTCCATAGTTTAGAGAAATCTGTCTTGTGAATCTTTTATTGTTATGATCGAACGTTATGCCACACAGGGTTTCGTAAGATTGTCATGATAAAACCGTTTTGTGAAGTGTTTACTATGCTGATCGAGTGTTATGCCACACAGGGTTTCATAAAGTTTTCATGGTGAATCTTCTCTTAGATTAGGAAAATCTGTTTTGTGAATCTTTTGTCATTACGATTGAGTGTTATGCCACATAGGGTTTCACAAAGATTTTGATGATAAAAGCTGTTTGTGAGTCTTTACTATGCTGATTGAGTGTTATGCCACATAGGGTTTCATAAGATTATCATAGCAAATTCTCAAATCTGTTTTGTGCTTAATAAACTTGTTCAGATTGAGATGATAGTTGCGCCACCTTGCCTTCAAGTAGAGAATCTGAATGCGTTTATCGTCTGATAGTCATAACCTTGCTCCGTTTCCTCTTGCTCTGTTTTCCTGAGGAGATTGGATAGATATAAAGTTGTAGTTTAGTTGATTTGGAAACTAGAAAACTCACTAGCGTGTAAAGTTCTTTCAAGAAGCCTTGTGCCTCTAGCTGAAACAAAAGGCGGGACATAGTTTTAGCTTATTTTTCCTTTGCAAGTACATTTGTCAAAGCATAACGAGGGAGCTTCCCCTCCATAATTTGAAGAGCACTCATTGCGTAGTGTGCATAGGCTGTTCATAACAACTTCTACTCCAGAGGTGTTAGTTGTTACGCCAACATGCTGAATAGGCGGCACTTGGATGATGTGAGCTGGCAGTTGGCTTTGGTTGTTGAACAAATTCTCACTCTTTGGCTTCTCTGGAGTATATTACCTTCACTCATATTCCTAGAGAATGGAATGGTGTTGCTGATTGTTTGGCTAAATGGGCTTTTGATCATATTCATAATTGGAATTTGGTGGATCGGGGTCAGCTACCCCCGGATTTGTCTCAACAGTTGGATCACTTGGTGGAACTTGATAAGGCTATTTAATGCCCTTGCTTTGTAACTTTATCTTGGTTTCATAAAAAATTTACCCTTCCTTGATGTTAAAAAAAAAAAATTGATAAGCACTTGGATGTCATGAGTGCTTTTTCAAAAGTGGCCTCCACTAATGATATCCTCCGTTGCACTCTAAAGCAATTGACTCCTTTGCAACTAGTCAATATAAATCTCTGATTTTGGATTGTCCATGAAATTTCCCCCAACTTTGCCATTACATGCCAAATCCTAAAGCCGCAATGTCCCTAATTATGTTGGTATCATCGATCTCTACACCTTCCAGGCTTAGTATCATGTTTGCTTTGTATCCAAATATTTGCTCTACTACTTGCAATACCTCCTCCATTGATGATGGCAAAACAATCAAATTTTCCTATGTGATATATCTGGTTTTCACTCCTTAGATGAGACTCGTGTATTGTCACTCTTTTGTGTGGACCTAGAAATTATCCAAGATGCTCAAGATTCTCACATGTGACATCAATCTTGTTGGAACACATTTTCCGTTTTGCCAAAAGATCGATCTATTAATGCCTGATACAAATGCCAAAGATAAATGGATCCACGGGAGGCGATTAGTCCATGTCCCGAATCCGAAGGGAGACGCTAGCAATTAGTCCAATAATCCCCCCCTCAACGTCATCCGAGGGGATTTGAACCCATGAACACGGCTTTGATACCATTTGTTGGAACAAGTTTGCCGTTGCGCTAAAAGATCGACCTATTAACGCTCGATACAAATGTCAGACATAAACGGATCCACGGGAGGTAGTTAGTCCATGTCTCGAATCCGAAGGGAGACACTGGCGATTAGTCCAACAAATCTATGCATGTTGGAAGTGATTTAGATCAACACCTCCAAAGACATAATCATCACTCATCTTCTCATCTAATTCTCAACAAATCTTGATTACCCATGCAAACTGTCAATTGCTTTTGCTTGAGAACTCTCAATACCAAACTTGTTCTATAAATATCCTTTAACCATTGCATTTTTGGAGTCCACATTTGTCATGTCCCCCGGAATAGTAGCATTGCAATACGAAGCATAGAAAACGAGATAAACAAAATACATGTCAAAGACATTAACTGTTTTATTATCATAATTATAAGTATTAAATTTAATGTTGTAATACCAAAATATAAATATTTGCAATCTCATTATAATTATGATTATAAATATAATAGATATTATAATATACATATCATTAAACGAACATATATTGTTTTAGTAATTACTATAATAATAATAAAGAAATCATAAAAGAAATAGTACTGAAATATGTGACTAAATAAACAAATGACAAATACAAATATTATTATAATCAGTATAATATAATAAATATTAAATAGAATATATAAAATCAATATCAAAATAAATATATACTATACTAATGGAAATATGTAAATATACATATAAATATAATGTAATACAAAATACGTATATATATTTACCAGCAGCAATGATTACCATATAAAAACAACGGATATATATTACGTTGCAACATTGATATCACTCTAAGTCAACGGTTAAGAAAATATGGTAAAAAACAACATTTGATTTACATACAATGATTAAAATATACAATAATCACTAATTAGAAAGGCAGCAATATATTCCTAAAAGCAACATCAACGATCAATACAAATAACCAAGGCAAGCAAAGTTAATATTATATTAGTCAAATTTTATACAATAAATGAAGGGATACGATGGGATTTTAGGGAAAAAGATAAATAGCAATTAATTAAAGGGCAAGGATTATCTAATGTGAAGGGTAGCATAATGATTAGTTAATAAAGGATAAAGAAAAGGCATCGCATGGTTTCAAAAGGATACAACTATTCAAATGGACGTACCCCTCATAAAGGAGGCATCCCTTGGCATATAGAGATATAAATATAAGGAAAAGAGGTAGCAAGAAAGACATAGGGAAAATGAATTAGAAATCTGCATAAAGCAGCAGATTGGAAATGAAATAAACTATGGGAGATTTATTTGATTAAGAGTTATTGTCAAGAATATATTTGGGGAAGTAAGTTTTATATATATATATATTTAGATATAGTAAGTGATTATTGGAAGATTAAAATTAGTTAGAAATAATTATATATATATACACGATCATTGCAATAATGATGCTTGCAGCAATTATTGAGCCTTATAAGTAATTACGATCATAATATAAAAATGGATAGATTAATATTTATGACCAATCAAATGTAAGATTGAAGGAAGGCGACTAAGGAATTAAGAATCATGGGAAGACACAACAGTTCAGGTTATGTATTCACTTAGCAATAATAGTTAGCATTTTCTAAATATAAGAACTAGATATTGTTAATTTGATTATTGATATAATGACTTCCTTTAATCTTAGCATAATGAGAATTATCATAGGAAATGATGAACTTAAAGAACCATTGGTAAATGAAAATATATTTGATTAGAGGCATGAAATAAATCTTGGATGAAGGCAAATATATCTGATTGTTTAAAGATTGTCTACTATGTGCTTGTAAACCTATTAGGATGGATGGAACATGGGTGAAGTGGATTGCCTAAAAACCCCACTTTCAGCCCCTTAGGCCCTAGACAAGGGATTGGGCTTTGCAGCCCCTTACAAGGGATTGGGCTTTGCAGCCCCTTAGGCCCTTGACTAGGGATTGGGTTATAGAAAGATGGGGGTCCCACCTAGGTCTCTGCCCCTTAGGCCCAAGATACGGGATTGGGCAAGAGAAGGTGGTAGGCCTTAGGCCACTTGGACTCTATGGTTCTTCTCCCCTGATAGGACGAGTGTCTTCCAAGGTGTTGCCATGAGTGGAGTATGCAAGTACTAAGCCCCTAGGCAAGAAGGATTGTGATGGACTACCTCTTGAGTTTTACATGAGGGCTTCAGAGCAGATCCACCTATGGCACTCCTCTTATGTCTTCATTATTGCTTTATGTTTATGAATATATTTTGGATATCTAGATATTATTGCTAACAGATATATGTGTATGTGGAAATGTTATTAATTTGGTGAATGCAGATTTCAATCTAAGGTTATTTCATTAGAGAACACATATTCCTTTTGGAAAGAAGAAACCCTAAACCTAATCAACAATCGAATTCTAGGGAAAACAAGCGAATTCAAGAGCAAGGCTAGGTAAGGGACATTACAGTGGTATCAGAGCATCTTTCCTGCCATCCTGTGCTTGCTTGAGCTGGTTGCTTGCATGCTTAAGCTACTTGCTTGCCTACTTGAGCTAGTTGCCTACTTGCTTGAGCTGGTTGCTTGTATGCTTGAGCTACTTGCTTGCCTACTTGAGCTAGTTGCCTACTTGCTTGAGCTGGTTGCTCGTATGCTTGAGCTACTTGCCTATGTGCTTGAGCTGCTTGAGGTACTTGCTTGTGTGTTTGAGCTAGCCGCTTGCTTGCTTGAGGTACTTTCTTGTGTACTTGAGCTACTTGCTTGACTACTAGAGCTAGTTGCTTAATTGACCTAGTTGCTTGTGTGCTTGAGCTACCTGCTAGTCTACTTGAGCTAGTTATTTGCTTGCTTGAGCTACTTGTTGCCTGCTTGAGCTACTTTCTAGCATGTTTGAGCTAGTTGCTTGCTTACTTGAGCTACTTGCTTGTGTGCTTCAGCTGGTTGCTTTCTTGAGTTACTTGTTGGCTTGGTTGAGCTACTTGGTCTGATTTAATTTCTAACTTATGTGATTTTAAGTTATATCAGTGTTCCACGGGGACGCATCCCCCCCAAAAATCCTCGTGTTTCCTAGAGGGGGACGTCTCGGAGACTTGGGGACTTGGGGGGGACGTCCCCCCATCAACCCACCACCAGCGCCACCATCCCACCACCAATGTCGCTATCTCCAAGATGCTGCTAGGACTTTGAGGATGTTGGGGTGTCCTCAAGACATCTAGGGGACTCCTAGTTGTCTCCAAGATGTATAATTCTTATACTTATACATCTTTTTATAACTATTTTTTCAAGTACTATATGTATTTCAGCACCCTACCGCCCTCCCGCCGCCCTCCCGCCGCCGTCCCCCTACCACCCCCAAACTTAGACCCCTTGTCCCCGTCCCCGAAACGCATCCCCTACCGTCCCCCCGTCCTCGTCCCCGAAACCCCGTGGAACACTGAGTTATATTGCTTCACAAACTCCAACTCATAGGTTTTGAGAGTTATGGAAAAAATAGTAGAACGTAAGAATATTAGTTAATACATTGTCATCATAAATAGAATAACCATCACTTGGGTTAGAACTTCCAACTCCTATCAAAGCTAATAACACCACCATAAGGAGAAACATCTGAAAATTACATAAATTAGGTTATGATTGCTTGAGGGCAAGCAATCTTGGGCGGGGTGGATTGTCATGTCCCCCGGAATAGTAGCATTGCAATACGAAGCATAGAAAACGAGATAAACAAAATACATGTCAAAGACATTAACTGTTTTATTATCATAATTATAAGTATTAAATTTAATGTTGTAATACCAAAATATAAATATTTGCAATCTCATTATAATTATGATTACCAAAATAATATTACAATTATGATTATAAATATAATAGATATTATAATATACATATCATTAAACGAACATATATTGTTTTAGTAATTACTATAATAATAATAAAGAAATCATAAAAGAAATAGTACTGAAATATGTGACTAAATAAACAAATGACAAATACAAATATTATTATAATCAGTATAATATAATAAATATTAAATAGAATATATAAAATCAATATCAAAATAAATATATACTATACTAATGGAAATATGTAAATATACATATAAATATAATGTAATACAAAATACGTATATATATTTACCAGCAGCAATGATTACCATATAAAAACAACGGATATATATTACGGTGCAACATTGATATCACTCTAAGTCAGCGGTTAAGAAAATATGGTAAAAAACAACATTTGATTTACATACAATGATTAAAATATACGGTAATCACTAATTAGAAAGGCAGCAATATATTCCTAAAAGCAACATCAACGATCAATACAAATAACCAAGGCAAGCAAAGTTAATATTATATTAGTCAAATTTTATACAATAAATGAAGGGATACGATGTGATTTTAGGGAAAAAGATAAATAGCAATTAATTAAAGGGCAAGGATTATCTAATGTGAAGGGTAGCATAATGATTAGTTAATAAAGGATAAAGAAAAGGCATCGCATGGTTTCAAAAGGATACAACTATTCAAATGGATGTACCCCTCATAAAGGAGGCATCCCTTGGCATATAGAGATATAAATATAAGGAAAAGAGGTAGCAAGAAAGACATAGGGAAAATGAATTAGAAATCTGCATAAAGCAGCAGATTGGAAATGAAATAAACTATGGGAGATTTATTTGATTAAGTGTTATTGTCAAGAATATATTTGGGGAAGTAAGTTTTATATATATATATATATTTAGATATAGTAAGTGATTATTGGAAGATTAAAATAAGTTAGAAATAATTATATATATATATATATACACGATCATTGCAATAATGATGCTTGCAGCAATTATTGAGCCTTATAAATAATTACGATCATAATATAAAAATGGATAGATTAATATTTATGACCAATCAAATGTAAGATTGAAGGAAGGCGACTAAGGAATTAAGAATCATGGGAAGACACAACAATTCAGGTGATGTATTCACTTAGCAATAATAGTTAGCATTTTCTAAATATAAGAACTAGATATTGTTAATTTGATTATTGATATAATGACTTCCTTTAATCTTAGCATAATGAGAATTATCATAGGAAATGATGAACTTAAAGAACCATTGGTAAATGAAAATATATTTGATTAGAGGCATGAAATAAATCTTGGATGAAGGCAAATATATCTGATTGTTTAAAGATTGTCTACTATGTGCTTGTAAACCTATTAGGATGGATGGAACATGGGTGAAGTGGATTGCCTAAAAACCCCACTTTCAGCCCCTTAGGCCCTAGACAAGGGATTGGGCTTTGCAGCCCCTTAGGCCCTTAACAAGGGATTGGGCTTTGCAGCCCCTTAGGCCCTTGACTAGGGATTGGGTTATAGAAAGATGGGGGTCCCACCTAGGTCTCTGCCCCTTAGGCCCAAGATACGGGATTGGGCAAGAGAAGGTGGTAGGCCTTAGGCCACTTGGACTCTATGGTTCTTCTCCCCTGATAGGACGAGTGTCTTCCAAGGTGTTGCCATGAGTGGAGTATGCAAGTACTAAGCCCCTAGGCAAGAAGGATTGTGATGGACTACCTCTTGAGTTTTACATGAGGGCTTCAGAGCAGATCCACCTATGGCACTCCTCTTATGTCTTCATTAGTGCTTTGTGTTTATGAATATATTTTGGATATCTAGATATTATTGCTAACAGATATATGTGTATGTGGAAATGTTATTAATTTGGTGAATGCAGATTTCAATCTAAGGTTATTTCATTAGAGAACACATATTCCTTTTGGAAAGAAGAAACCCTAAACCTAATCAACAATCGAATTCTAGGGAAAACAAGCGAATTCAAGAGCAAGGCTAGGTAAGGGACATTACAACATTCCTTTGAGGTATTTTGTCAAATCATTCTCGTACATTGTTTATGCTTTCACATTTTAGTTTTTACTTACATTTGTAATAGCATTTAATAAATCTGCCAACATTAAAATTTTCAAAGGTTCTTTAACAAATCTATTTTGCACATGTTTTATGAGGACACATTTTGTCAAACAATCCATATGCCTTATTTGTGCTTCCACACTTTGCATATGTTTCTACGGAGGCAACCACATCTTACAACATTTGTTCATCATATGTTCCAAAGGCTTGCATTTGAGCATGGGCAACAAGGACATTATACATATTTAAAAGTTTCTAAGGCTTTTAAATGAATCTATTCCATTTGTGTTCTATGCTCGAGATCTTTGGATGCAAATGCAATTAGAATCTTCTATTGTGGGATTTTTTAATACTTGCACAGGTTAAAACATTAAGCAGGCTCTGGGATTGTGCTTGCGCATAGAAACTCTGCCAAAGGCATGTGTTGCAGATTTTTCAAGTTCATGAGCAACTCAGTAGCTACTATGGGATTGCAGCCAAAGTCTGAAACCCTGCATATTAACATTATTTGGGCTTTCGGGATTGTCAAGTACCTTGGCAACACCTACATGGATGTACTAAAAGTCTGAAATCCCACCAATGCATATTACCTGAGATTTTGAGCTTGACATGCAACTGCACAAACGCACCAAAAGTTTGAAATCCAACATATTGCAACTTGTCAGCCTTTATAACTACATTTGCACTTAGAACACACAATCCAAGCCTCTAGGTCTATGTCACGTCCTGTTTTTCAATTACGCTAAGGAAATAATCAAAATAATATCTTAAGTTGTCCTAGTGACTTTATTTTATTAATAGGGGAATTTAATATTATTTTATTATTAAAAAGAAAGATCCAATAAATTGTTTTTAATAAGAGGGTCACTAGGGAAAAGGCACAAATTGAAATATTAAAAAAAAAAGCATTTCTAGAGGACCAATATAATATTAAATTAAAAAGTGTGTCCTAGACACTTCTAGGAGGAGGCTTAAATTAGTAAATAGGATTATAAAAGGAAGAGCTTGGCTAGGAAAAAAAAGCATTTTTTAATATTTCATCCAATGGATTTCTCCAATAGCTTGGACCTTCTGTCCATATATTCGCTCTCAAGGAAGAAAACCCTTGGTGTGTAGATGATCAGAAGACAAAAAGCCTCAGTCTATAGAGGTGATTTGACTCAAGGATCGCATTGGTGCTAAATGTTTCCAAATTTTGGTGATTGGTGTGATAATTGATTTTCAATTTCTTCTAGTTTTTGGGTATTATTTGAAGATCTGGAATATTTCCAGTTTCAATTTTTTTTTTAAAGATTTGCAAATTATGCAAAGGAGGCATATATTTTATTAATAAAGGATTTTAATGTTATATCATGTTATTTTTGTATTTGTGAAAGATTCATTTTAATACCAAATGTATTTGTGAGAGGTTTGGAGTAATATCAATATTCTATGGCTGTATATCATATTTTTGTTTCACAGCTGCTAGTTTGATTGAAATAAGATTAATGAAGGGATTGTGAGTTGAAGCTACTGTACCATATTAAAAATAAATGCAACTTTTAGAAGGTTCTCCATACATCTTAAGGGGCCGATTAATATTAAAGCAGTTGCACTAAATATGATGCAATTCAAGCTTTAGTCTTGTTGGGCCCACATTGACGTTATCATACACTTTTTTGTGGATTGGCATACCTCATATAAGGTTACCCACATCATCTTGAAGAAAGAAGTATTTGTGAAGTCTGTCATACCATATGTTATGCTCATATAGTTGTCAAAAAGTTGTACAAGTCGGGCAAAGGTCTGATGCATTCCTTTTTGGTCTGCCAACTCTACCAAAAAAAATAACAAATAAGGATTGTTGCACATAAATCCACTATTTGGTAATATTTTGTTACTGTTGTACCTCCTTTTTTAAGTGATTGCAACATTTCAAGGAGGCGTATTGACTGCTATGGCTGTTATACTTGATTTGGGGGTTGTTCCATTTCTGGGTCTTGTTTACATTTCTGCTGTACAAATCATATATATATATATATAAATATAAAATACTGGTGTACCTCGTTCTTTACGTGATTGCAACATTTCAAGGAGGTCTATTGACTGCTATGGCTGTTATACTTGATTTGGGGGTTGTTCCATTTCTAGGTGTTATTTACATTCCTGCCATACAAATCAGCAATATATATATATATATATATATATATATATATATTCAGAAGGGTTTAAACAACATTTGAGAGAGTTTGGGGATCAGACATACTAGTCCCCAAGTCTTCCACACTTTTCAGAGGTCTATGGAATGCTTCTTCTAGTATAATTTGATATTTCAGTATTATCTCTACTCTATCATTGAGGCATTGTGAATACTATTATTGCTGGGTGAAAAGTATGCAATCTTATTTAAATATTGTGTTTCCAATATTGTTCAAGTATTGTTTCTTCATGTAATTTTGTGTGGTACTCCACCAAAAGTAATTTGAGCGACAGCTGATTTTTATTCATTCAGGAAGGCTTTGGTTAATGGAATTATTCAAAGCATAGATAGAAATAAATTAAAAGTTGTGTGGACTGCTCAAACAGATGGAAGAGTAAATAGAAATAAATTATAAGTGGTTAGAAGTACTTAGAACAACTTCAACCTAAAACTAGGCAGACAGATGGAAACACTAAATTTAATTGTACATTTTATCCCATATTTTCATCCTTCTCTTATGTATATAGGCATTCAGAAATAGAGTCCTATTAATTGATGGGTGAAACATAGTTATTACTTATTGGGCAGGACTGGAAACTTATCCTATCCTTGCCATAGTGCACTTATACCTGTATAACATATAAGATTTTAAGGTTTCACTTTCAATGGATAATATACCTACCTCCATGAGAAGAGGCCAGGGTGCATTCCTTTAAATTTTAAATTTATTGTGATAAAATGATCTAGCATATCCTTAATTTTGCTCCATGTTTCTCAAGATATACTTATGCCCCGTGCCTCACCACCAAGGAGAACAATAGGTGCTATTGGGCTATAGAATAATACTTGCTCCTAATAGTTATTTTTTAAGACATAATATGCCTTCCAACCTGTAGAGTATTAAGTTTTAGACCCAAATTCACCTCGTATCATTAATGTTCAAATATCATCAACATGAGCATGTCTTAACCAAACGGAACATAATTCGTATTCCTAGAAACTTATGCTAACAATGAACAGTACTCTAACATGCAAAAATACTCCACAACACATAGAACAGTTCAACTGACAATTTAGCAGTAAACATCATGAAAAGTCTTCCAAATTCGAAAATACCAATACTGAGTTTAGGGAAAAGAGAGGTTCAAGAAGCTCTTCAGACAGCTATGCAAAAAATTAAAAGGAAATACATTCTTGATGTCATCTAGATAATCATGATAAAAGGCTATCTCTTTGCTACCTCTTAGAGATGTTTTTACTTTAGTGAATCTTTCAATGCTTGGAGATTAATCCAGTTTTTAACAAGGCATATCAAGTCCAGCTCATCAGCAATAGAATAGACATTGCTAAGTGATCCACAAAATCCTTTACCACAAACAAAGTTTGTTTTAGTAATGAATTCTAACTGACATCTATCAATCAAATGTTGCAATACACTCTAATTTTTCTTGGCTCAGATGAGTCCCTTATTGACAAAATAAGTTACAAAACATATTCATGGAAGCTGGAAATTTGAATATAAAGGCTGTAAATTCAGACAAACCTGGTCCCAAGTATTGAATACTATAAATGGAATTTTAGACATAGTTGAGTAGGCAGTGAAGCATCATAGGATCATATAAAAGCTGTCAAGACATTCTAAATGAAACACTTTTAGAAGCTACCATCAAGATACTTTAAATTATACCTTTAATGTTGTAAAAAAGAATTCTCCTGGTGACAGCTGCAAGAAGCGAACACCTTGTGGAGTCACAGGGGCTTCCAGAAAATATATCAAATCTTTAGAAAATGTAAAGCATGCTAAGATAGCCACACCAACAGCCAAGACTGAAACAAATAACCTCTGCCGAAGTTCTTCTAAATGATCAAAAATACTCATTTCTTTATCATCTGGTAGCTCTTCTTTGCTAGGATATAGCCACTTAGATAATGGACTTTCCTGAGAAACTTCTTCTGAACTTTGAAGATACTCTCCCTGTAAATCTTCTGCTAGCTTCCCTATAATTGCACAAGGTAAATTTAAAAAAAGAAAAAGACTAATCAGATGGATGAGCACACAAAGAGAAACTATTTCTGAAAGTAATGAATAAACAAACAGGCATTATGGAAACATTAAATTAGATTTGACATAAACATTTTTTATAAAACCTTAAGCCTCTTGTCATTTGCCAGCCAAGCATGTGGAATATCCTTCACAGATTGTTTCACATGGAAGTTGGCATGGAGGCTCTTTCGGAAGGATTTTTTATGTCATAAATATTTGGCAGATATTGTGAACAAATGTCATTAAAACTTATATATATAGTATAGTTTTGCAGTTTACCTTGACTTTTTTGATTGAGCATAACAAACTTCTATACACATGGGAAAGGACTTCAACTTATATATTTTAGAAAGCAAAGATTCAACAGAAATTAGCAATTCATCAGCATACACTATGATTTTAAGCCGTAAGATTCGATATCTCAAAAAAATCAAAATCTTCCACACCCTTTATGTAAATTCGTTTTTGTAAAATACACTTGTATTTTCATATAGAAGAGAAGCATTCTTTCATTTCAAAAATATTTATCTGCACTCAATTAGATCTCCAAGCGTCTCCATCTGTTTCTCAGTCTTCCTTCAACACCTCCTTTCAGCTCTTCAAAAATAAATCATCATAGAAATCGTCATTTTTATCTGGATTTATGAGACTTTTTTTCTAAGAGATTCGTGAGTGATTGGAATACCTATCAGGCAGATATGCAAGACAGGTTAATGTAGCTTACATTTGGATTTTCATATAGAAGAGAAGCATTCTTTCTTTCAAAAATATTTATCTGCACTTGATTAGATTTTCAAGTGTCTCTACCTGTTTCTTAGTCTTCCTTCAACACCTCCTTTCTGCTCTACAGAAAAATTTCATCTTAGAAATCCTCTTTTTTATCTGGATTTACAAGACTATTTATTTCTAAGAGATTCATGAATAAATTGAATACCTATCAGGGAGATTTGCAAAACAGATTAATGTAGTTTGCCCATTGTGTGTAGTACTTTCATTAAGATTATGCCATAGAAGACTGAAATGGTAAAATATCCAACATGGACTACTTGTGGATTTCTGAAGATAATGCCTGTTTATAGATACATGCCTATGAAGCATTTCAAGATATCTTGCATGTTTTAGTCCCTAAGCATATGGCCCAATGTACCTAAGCATAAGATTTACCTTAGATCACAAAAATGTTAATGCTGTGTTTAAAGATACTTTGGAGGCCTTGCACATTTGATAAAGATTTGGACGTTCAGAAAAAATGGGGTGATCTCACATTTATGTATTTGATAATATCACTCTACTCTTTGATGTTGCTGATTTGTCCAGGCCCTAACATTTTCTAAAAGCTCATAAAGCATTGTTTTGAGAGTTGAATCCTTGTTCATTTCAGTTTAAAGTTT
>VDFB02084747.1:0-15954 GCA_007258455.2 Sequoia sempervirens
GAATAGCTGATTGTCACATTTGTGGTATTTCTTAGGGAGGAGGCTTTATCTTTGAATTCGAAAATTTCCAGGACCGAAATATCTGTAAAGATCTTGTTGGTATATCATCATTTGCTAATACTTTTTAGCTGCATTTGTGATCTATTTTCTATTTATTTGCTTTGTTTTATTTTCCAGTGGTATTCAATAATTCATTTAAGTTATATATGTATATTTAAACATGTGCATACATAAGTTGGAATTACATCACTGCTTAATCGGTCACAATATCCTGTAAAAGACACACTAATATGGCTTTAAAGTACAACAGTGCATATTTGAGAACCTTAATAGTAGCGTGGGTGATTAGAGAGGCCTGTAAGTTTGGTGTCATCTGCCCAAATGTTCTTCTAGACAATAGTGGTGAAGTCTGGGCGATTTTACCTTACATTAAAAATTACTTATGTGCCAACTGTGTCAGGAAACTAGTGCTCACAGGTACATTATCTTTTTAGTGGGCTGACAAAAGCTACAACCAAAGACTAAGAATTTACTTGTTAAGAAGTTGGGGACCCAAATAAGATACCAAAATCACAGTTTACACTAAGTTGTAGTCCTGCTCCTGTTTCTGGACTAGTACGAGGATCAGGTACAGCAGTTCCTCAATATGTTTTTACCTCAAGTTTGATGTGGTAGGCATGGCCATCTAAAGACATAAAATGCAATAAAATTTCTATGTCAAATGGCTCTTATGTATTGTCTACAATGTCGATTCTTGGTCTGTCATAGCATAAGTTTCGATGTTTTCTTTTCTTTAAAATCCCTTCTGTTATATCTATTTACCTTCTGCGCAGAATTTATAGTAATAATCTGCTTTAAATGATGGAAATGGTTTACATCTCTTTGAACAATTTCTCTTGCAATAATCTTGGAGACAAATTTAGAGGCAGCGTGCTTCGTTAATTCATTGATTTTGAGAGCTTCCTTGTTAGATCCATTCTGTGCGTAGCCTATCTTCTTGCCGTCCCCCTCATTCTTTGCCATGTGATTTCTGCTTGGAAATGTCGACCCTGCTCTTCTTTGATCATCACCTGTTTAGCAAATCATGGGACTGCCTTGGAGATGCCTTATTCTCCCTTATTTACTTTGCCTTGGGTTTAATTTGTTCTCCTGAGTGTGCTCCCTGAAATCTGAAGTTTCTATTTATTTTATGTAAATTCTTTTGATCTGAAATGCAACGCCTTTGATATGGTTCTCATTTTAAGTTGGGTATTCCGTTGGATTGGCGTCGTCCAGTTTGTCCCTTATTGTTGTCGATGGAGTTGGAAAGAAGCATGCATTAAATCCGTTTTATGCAATCAAACTGTATGTCTCTCATGCCTTGTAGAATTCATTCGCTACACCAATTGTTAAGTGTAATTCTCTTCCATAGGCATAATCTTTTTAACCTCCATTGGCGCAGCCCCTGTTGGTGATTGTTAGTTGATACCGATAGATTGTAATCTAAGTCTTTGTTGGTAATAGCGATTACAGTAGACTAAACTGGAGTTCTGTCATGCATATGGGAGGAGGTGGGTTATTTAACCAGCACACTTCCCCTAAGTTTTCACCTGCTTAGGTGGTCGTATGTGGGGCCCACTTAAAACTTCCTGCTCTGCTCTCCATTCCCCCAGCGCACACTTCATGGTGACCGTCAGTGCGGCGGTTAAGTCTGAATTTAAATTTTAAATCTATATCTCCCGCCCGCAACAAGCTGCCCGCGCATTTTCATAACATCAAACAAATGATCCCCTTATTTATTTTTAAGCGAAATTATGTAAAGTAATTGTTTGCAGCCGCCTGTATTTCGTTGATGGTTGCTTTGGATTCATGGAAGCCAGAAGCTGGTAGAACGATGGAATCAGTTGAGCAAATACCAAAGAATTTCGCATTCTCTCACAACTGTCCTTCATTGCAGATTTGTGAGACATGTCAATTCTTTCACGGTGCCTTCGCCTGCGCAGCGCAAATTCTCAGGGGTAGCTCACACTCATCGATCCACATCTTTCAGGGACGCATTTCGCAGCCACAAATGCTACCAAATATAACCAAACCAGAACTTGATCGATGGCATGCCGATGCATTTGAATCACAGAGCTTTTACAAGCCATGAAAAATGTTTATAGAAAACAATGTGCTGATGGGCAGCGCTCCCTTCACAAATAGCAGCAGTTACGACCTGATCTATAGAAAGATGTGAGAGTATTACGCTTCCCTGCGATGACATTTTCGGTGGAGTTGAAATGTTCCAATGTTCTACTTAGCCCACAACGAAGTTGCTGTGGAATCAAGATTATCAACTTTGTTGTAAAGCTAACTCAATGGTTTGACATTTTATTGAATATTATATAAGGTATTGATCATAGTAAATGCCCATCTAATAGTTTACTAGTTGAAATTTTAAAAACTGTTTTTTAAGTTTTCGTCGGATAGACTAACCAAAAACCATGTCCACTATTAAAATATTGTAAGAAAAAATATTATGGTTAGATGCGTTTTCTGCTTTTTTTTTTTTTTCCTAAAAGAAATCTGGGCTGCTCTTGGAGCAAGGCCGAGGCAGTGGCATTGTATTCTCTGGATGGTTTTCCCTTCGATTTTTAATACTATGAGAGCAGCCATAAATTTTATGTTAGTGCACAATATGAAAACTTAAATGGGGATTGTGTGTACCTTGTGACACCACAAACCACAAGATAATAGGGCATGAATTTTTAAAATTTGTACTAAAGATAGTACCTAGGATAGTCTTTCAAGGGTTTTTAATCTTTTAGGAGCAGCAATAAATTTTATTTTAGTAAGATGGGTGACGTAGATATTAATAAGATGAATTGTAAAATTTTGAGAGGATCTTTTGTATTAGACATTATGGTTAGAAATGGAACTTTTGCTGGTTCATGAAACAAAAAGAGTTACCTATTAATGGTGAGGTCAAATTGGCATGTTGTAGCATGAAAGTCTAGCTCAAATTGGCAGGAAATGTCTTCATAGTTATAAATTGAAGTCTATAGAAGGACTTGAAGATTGTTCTTTTGAATTTGATTTTTTTTTAAATTGAATTTATGAAAAGAATAATACAAAAAAATTCTTTTGTATGTTCTAGATTTGGTAAATGGTAATGTGTTTATCATATAGATGTCAATGTATAGTCATTAAACAAGGAAAAATCAAGTATGTAAATCATTAATCTTTTAAGGAGTCTGGCTCACAAAATTTGAAGGGATAGTTTTCATTAAACAAGAATGGAAAATTGATGATAAACATATATCTTTGCTTAGACCTATCTACCACAACACTAATATGTTTAAATTGCCTTTGACAAGGTAAACTTTTTTATTTTGATATCAAATTCTACATTATATTGCTATCAAGCATCTAGATAATATATCATATGCTCTTCTTCATCTAGGAATTAAACACAACATCTTGAACTTTGGATTTATAAGATGAATAAAATGTTTACTTTTATTTCTATAGAGTAATTGGCTACATGTTTTACTTATCATGTTATGTGCTTTAAAACTATGAGAATTGGTCTTTCACCCTAAAAATGTACTTTGTTGAGCTTGATTCAATCTACAAAATTTATTTACTTTTAATTCTTTCCTTTTTAGAGTATTTTTTGTAAATAATGAATTTTGAGTCCAAAAGATCTTAAAAAATTATTATGAATTGAGAGACTCAATGAGGTCATACGAACCTTAAATTGAAGAATGACCACATTGTTCACTATTATGTCCTTTCTTAACATATAACAATTGGTTATTGATGTGCATGGTTCATGTTACAAGATCATTAATTTTTCATCTTCATGCATCTTTAAATTGTAAGTAACTTCCTCATTAGGCACATCATCTATTGTTTCTTTCTTATTGTTTACATATCTTTCAATTTTATATAAGATTTAAAAGCATCATTTAAATATTGAATGTGTTTGAACACATTTTAATTAACTAAGAGTGTGATTGACATTAATCACACTATTAGGCTTCTTCATTCTATCTCCTATTACTTCAAAAATAGGGTCTTAGCCTTTTTAACATCATTCACATTCAAGAGATCCCTAAACATAAAAATATTTGTACATTTGTGAACATGAAAAATTGAACTTTTAATTAATCTTTCATCCTAATAATTTAATTTTTAAACAATTATTTGTCTATAAATATTAAGTTCGTTAAAATGTGTTGTCTTCTCCATCTATATGTCTAGGAGAGAAAACATGTCGATGTCAATATGATATTGTTGGATTATGTTGATGAGAGAAGAAAAGACATTGCTCACACATGGAAACACAAGTAGTTCTCTAAATCCACTTGCACAGCTGCCATTTTTTCAAGCTTGGTTTGTTCACTAAAGTCGAAATGCATGGGCAGAAGTAATAGCTCCTTGCTACAATTGGGCTTAACCAACACTCTAAACTTTGACTTTTTAGATGAGTCAAAGTTTTATTTATGTTTTTATTTTTCTATTTTGTCTCAACATGTCATTGGTATCATTGTCACGATTAAGTTTTAAATTCTTTCAAAAGTCCTCTTGCCAACCAACAGTCACAATCATAGTCTCTCACCTACCATCAATTGTCCAATCCATTCAAAACATCAATGCGACCCCCGATAAAGTCTTTGTTGATGATGGTAGAGAGTAAAGACCATGTAATTGATGTGCACAACATAATCAAGGAAGTAAAAAAGTTCCAATGAAAAGGAAATCCAAATTGCAAGATTATATGGAATGTTGGGCTTGGATAAAACTATACTTGCCAAGACTTTCTATAAGTGTTATTTTGGGGTTTTTTTCTTGCAAAGTATGCATTTTGCAATTTTGTGGAGGTAATGCATTAGACATACAAAAGTTTTCCCTATAGTATCTCACTCAATTCCCTATGTTGCAACTCGAATGGGTAACAAGCAAAGATAATGTGAGAAATTTTGTATATTTTCATTTTTTTAAGAGGATGTTCTTCTTTTCCTTAAAAAAATATTTTTAGTAGATTGGAAAACAACTATTACACAAAATATGTAACTCTTATATAAATATATTTAATATATCCTACAAGTAGAATATTTCTTCAATACATTTATGAAGGGCTAAAGGGTATTGTTGGTTCTAGACAATATCACCAAAGATAGCATGGATGAAGTGCGAGACATTATCTTGGGGTAAACTTGGGAAAAAAACAACTACATACTTTTGATTGCATGAAGAGTAGATGTTCTAAAGAATTTCAATGATGTACAATCATGCATGCATGTTGCAAGGCTAGAGGACAAAAGGCCCTAGCCATCATGTTAGAAAGGATGTATGTAAATAAATCACAATTGGAGACATAGCACCAAATTTGTCTTTCATTTTCTAGTCTTAACTCTATTTCCCCCATTGGAGTAGGCACCAATTTAAAATGCCAAATAATTAAATTTTTTTATCAAAATACATCATACTTTTAAACATTTAGTGTTATTGGTTCTTCCTCATTCTACATATCTCAATTCTTTAAATATTACAATCTCAAAGGGGCTATTCAAGTGTTACTCTATGTGAGGTGTTTTTTATGGTCATTTATTATAATCATGCATGAAGGGTAACATAGATCATTGAATAAATATTTTGGAGATACAAGTGACACATATAGTCTCGTGCATGAAGTGTTATTTTCTCATAAGAGGTTAGTTTTCTTGATAGTTATCAATTATCACAATAAAAAAAAGTGACAAAATTCATATTTCTTTGGTGGATAGAGTATGTTGTATACTCAAGGCTCATTACTTCTAAACACTAGCCCTAGGAACACCTTTTTGGACTAATAGAGCCTAAATATGGACTTACTCTTTGTCTTGAATTAATCCTTAACTATCCTTGCTTGGTCACAAGTGCTAGCTCAATGTCTTAAGTTGGCATTCCCTCACCTTAGGAGTTGAGCTTATTTTTAGGGTTTTAGCAAGCTATTTTTTTAGAGCGAACAACTTGCATAGATCTAGCATGTTAATCCTAAGACTTTGGGTAGGATTTTTTGTTTCCTTTCGAGAAAGGACCTGGTTCTCAACTCTTGAGATTAGCATGTGTAGTTTTTCTGGTCAATATTTATGGTGTTAGAAGTAGAGCATAGGATGATTATATATTGGCTATGATGGTCCTTTCCTATCTTGGGTGTAGTCCTTTTGACATCCCTAGTGATATCAATGATGTTCCTAGGCATATGGAGAGGCTACTTCTAAGAAATACATTATAATTTTATAAGATTATTTAAGCAATTTGAGTATAATGCATGATGATGTTGCATTCCATTTGTTTTTTTCTTCACTATTTGATGAATCCTTGTCTTGGTACTTAATATTTCCTCCTAGCTCAATTCATTCATGAAAAGATCTAAGAGACATTCTTTTATATCAATTTGTTAGATTCATTCATTTGTAAGTGGATTCTAAGTAATCAACATGAACCAAAAGAATATGTGGTTATTTATAATTTTAATTTTAGATTTAAAAAATGTTAAACAAACGTGTTTTCTCATTTGTAATTCTTAATTTCATTGCTTTGTCTCTTTTTCTATATTCTCAAGTGTCTGACTATAGTTTTTATTACAATGGATCTCAAAGTGATAACATTAGAAGATACCTTCAAAGAGGAAATTTCTCTTGTTCAACATCTTATGCCTCAATGATGTAATTGTGCATGCTCGGGCCCATGAATTTTAATTTAAACACAGGTCTTGTTTCAATTTTTTTAACTCCTCTAGTTTATCAAAATTTTAATTTGAGTCATATATATATTTTTGTTAACTTGTATATTCACTATGCACATCTATAGTTCAAAAATTCAGTAGTGCTTCTTCCTATTTTTGTGTGCATCTAGAATATATATATAATTTGGCTATGACCTCCCCTAAGCTATATGATTTTTTTAGTGAAACATTATGTAATGGATTTTAAATTTGATGATGACAAGAATGAGGTTTTAGTCCCCTTACAGCCTATTGAGATTAATTAAATGAGTGGGCTAGGTATTTTAGGTGAAGAATGTGTTATTTCATCCCTATATTCCCTCATGACATTTAATATTAAGGTTCTCCTATATATATATATTTGAAATGTTTGATGTTTCATCATGTGTGATTAACTTGGATGAAATTACAGGGAAGTTGAGATCTCAATTCCCTTGTTTATCATCAAAACAAATGAATCCCTCATGCTAGACATTTCTCATGAAATTGGCTTGAATTCATTTCACAACCGAGCTAATCAAGATTTAAAGTTGTTTCATGAGACTAATAATTTTGTAATCGACCTATTATCATCTCATCAATTAATTGTATCGTTACTTTATTTTCATTGTATTGATAAATTCTATCATCATTACATTTTTATCTCATTAACTAATCATCTAATAAACTTCTTAATTTAATCTTGTTACATCTTAAATCATGTTGATTAAAAAATATACTGAGTTAATTAGTTTCTCATTAAAAATCACCCGACATCAACCATAATAAATAAATAAGCTCATAATTAGTCCATGCACACATATATATAGTTAATTAACTAATCCCATTTAAATCTTGCTAACATCACCACATATTTAATTAATTGATTACTCATTATTAATTAAGTAATTAGCTCCTAATTAATCCAAACACATCTAACTAAAATAAATTATTAATTCTAATTATCATCACCTACATTCCACTCCATATTAAGTAAGTTAACTAATTATTGAGTCAAGTTAGCTCTAAATCATATTAGTTGACTAAATAATAAAATTAGTTAACTAGTCAATCAAATTAGTTAACACTATTAAGTTAGTAGACATGATTTCCATAGTCCGTAGTATTATTACTGTAAGGAACTTCTGGATTTGACTGTGTGAGTTTTTTCCCCTCAGATCTAGAAGTTTCTTGCAATAACTATTAAGTTAGTTGACTAATCAATCAATTGTGTTAACTAGTCAATTGAAGTAGTTAACTAATCAATCAAAATAGTTAATTCTAAAACAAGGCTCTTGTTCCAAATTTGATCAAATCAACCATTGTTCAAGTGCATTTTTTAATCTATAATTATGTAAAATCCACAATTCTTTTAATAAATTATCATGATATTATAGAAAAGTTTGGATGTTCATTGAACATCCACACTTCACTAAAAGCACAAGCAAATCCTAATCACGCTTGATGTAAAATTTACAAGTATTTTAAGATAGAATTTGATTTCATATTAATTTTGAATTCATTGTTTACATTCTCATCACTCAAATAGATTGTGATTTGAACTCTAATTACCTTCTAAAATAAAATACACACTATTTGATTTGTGAAGTCACCAAAATGCACACAATCCCCATTAAAGTTTTCATATTGTATACTGAAATAAAATTTATGACTACTCTCTGAGTATTAAAAATCAAAGGAAAAACCATTCAGAGAATAGTATGCCACTACCTCAACCTTGTTCTAAGAGCAGACCATATTTCTTTTAGAATAAATAAAAAATAAAGAAGAAAATGCATCTAACTATTATATTTTCTCTTACAATATTTTAATAGTGCACATGGATTTTGGTTAGTCTATCCGATGAAAACTTAAAAAAACATTTTTTTAAAATTTCAACCAGTAAAATATTCGATGGGCATTTACTGTGATGAATACCAGATATAATATTCAATAAAAAGTCAAACTATTGAGGTAGCTTTACAACAAAATTGATAACCTTGATTCCATAGCAACTTCATTGTGGGCTGAGTAGAACATTGGAACATTTCAACTCCACCGAAAATGTCATCACAGGGAAGCGTAATAATCTCACATCTTTTTATAGATCAAGTCGTAACTGTGGCTATTTGTGAAGGGAGCGCTGCCCATCAGCACATTGTTTTCTATAAACATTTTTCATGGCTTGTAAAAGCTCTGTGATTCAAATGCATCGGCATGCCATCGATCAAGTTCTGGTTTGGTTATATTTGGTCGCATTTGTGGCTGCGAAATGCGACCCTGAAAGATGAGGATCGATGAGTGTGAGCTACCCCTGAGAATTTGCGCTGCGCAGGTGAAGGTACCGTGAAAGAATTGACATGGTTCACAAATCTGCAATGAAGGACAGTTGTGAGAGAATATGAAGTTCTTTGGTATTTGCTCGACTGATTCCATCGTTCTACCAGCTTCTGGCTGCAAACAATTATTTCTACATAATTTCGCTTAAAAATAAATAAGCTGAACACTTGTTTGATGTTGTGGAAATGCGCGGGAAGCTTGTTGCAGTGCGGGAGATGTAGATTTTAAATTTAAATTCAAACTTAACCGCCGTAGTGACAGTCACATGAAGTGTGCGCTACGGTAAATGAAACGGAAACGGAAGCTTTAAGTGGGCCCACACCAGCCACCTAGGCGGTCAACGCTTAGAGTGTGCTGGTTAAGCCCAATGGGAGGAGAGGTCGATAATCACTATTGTTTAGTGCTGAGTCATCAATTCTATTCGCCATATGCTTGTCTAAATCTTATATTTGCTGGTTTTAACAGCAGAACTTACATGACTAAATATATATACATTTATATTCACACATATATATATATATATATATATATATATGTGTGTGTAAATATATTAATATATATTATGAATTATAAATAGAAGCAATTTGTTATATTAAATATGTGTATATGGTTTCTAAAATAAATGATATTAAAATAAAATGTAGATTGATTATTTAAATGGTTCTTATGATCTATTACTTTGAATTGTGTTAGTGAACTTATTGTAATGTTATTATGTTGTTACGAGATTTGTTATAATCTCACTTGATGTAACTTGAATATGTAATTTGACTACATTATGATTATGTGATTGGATCATTCATCATTAATATGATTTATCCTTATACTTTATGTCTTTTGGTTTAGTGATGTGATGTTCTTACTTGTGAATGTTTAAGTAGCGTTGTCACAGAACCCTAAGAACATGTGTATATGTTTCTTTTGTACTCTTGTTGTAATTGAATGTCTTTTGAAAAAAAAATTGTTCGGTTATCTTGTTACTTTATGTGTTGTTCTCTGGGTTCTTTGGCGGGGCATTACATTTGGGGCATCATGCTCTCCCTTCACACCTTATGTGTTCTTGTTACCATATATTTGGCATTAAATTTTTACATCAAAGGGGAATCATGATTTCCCTTTCAACATATTTTACTTTCATGGTTACACCATTACACTAGTGGAATTATGATTACATTCTTTAAATATATTTGCCCCATTGTTTTATCTTCATATATTTTCATTTACTCATGCCTTTTATTTTTTCATGTGTTGATAGGCATGGAATTAGAAGAAAAAATCAAGCCACAACTACCATAAGCTTAAAGTATATTATGGTAGCATCCAACAATGTGTGATACATCTTAACAAATAATAAGACACAAAGAAAAATAGCTCGGGATGCATCTCTACATCTTTATAGGCTATATTAGCATCCAATTATACCATAAAGAGATATTGAGAGAGAGAGAGAAGGAAATATATATGAATGAATGTATTGTAAAGATAAGAAATATATCACCCAAGCATATGTTGTGTGTGTGTGTGTGCATGCACATTTATAGTATGAATGTACAAGGTATATATAAGAAGTGAATGATACGAATATGGATCATGGAAAAACTTTATGATGTGTGTGAATATGTATAATATTTTATTTTCTTACATATTTTTTATATTGACAAAATTAGGTTTTGAAAGGGCCCAAACCCTTGTACAATGAAGCAGCCAACCACAAAATGAAATGATTACCATGAGATATAGGACAAACCAAACAACCCATGAAAATAAATCAAAGACACAACTATATCATGACTACCAAGCATAATAATAACCGAAAAGAAAGGAACAACAAGGAATCTAGGGATCCAAACTAGATATTGCCAAACATAACCTTGTTCAATATTTCTTACATGATTATCTGTCACATCTATTTTACTTTCCTTCTTATTGTATCACCCTAGGGTTAACTTGCTAGCATAATTTATCCAAATTGGGTATTTATTTATTATCAACATTTAGTTCAATATTCAAGGCCCTAGTTTGTTGGTGCATAGAAAGAAAGCTGTAGAAATAAGAATAGAAATTCATAATGTAGAATACTACCAAGAAAATGAGCATTATTTCCAAATTTAAAAAAGATGGGAAAGTGTAGTAGCATATACTAGGTGTTAATTCCTTGTGATAGGTTAGGAACCTAGTGGGTGATGATGGAATGGGGGAGGTCTAGAAGGATGTTACATGTGAGATAAATTTAATCTGATGCTTGGGATAAATAAAAAGGGATTAAATATGGATGAAAATCAATTAAATTTTGATGGCAAAGGGTGATAGTAAGAGAGAAAGATAAATTATTATTAAGATCAATATGTGCTTGGAAAAGAGCTAAAAGATTATCATGTTTAAGAAGAAGAGAGAAGAAAAAAAAGGGATAAACAAACCTAGGAGAGAGAGGAAAGTTACTAGAAAAGGATAGAGTATAAGGAAAAATTTACATATTTTCTGATTTTCATACTTCATTTTACACTTGCTTCACCATCTACTCCCTTATCATGTTTTAGGGTGCACTAATCTCTAAAATTTGACCTTTTTCCTTACTAAATTATAAAATCTATTTCACATTTTGGTTCTTCTCACTAACCTAGATCTACATGTAAAATTTTGTGTGTTTTCTCTTTTCACCCCTACAAGTTGATCAATGGGAAGCAACCAATATTCCCCATTGAGTACAAGTTGGAAACACTAAATATAACATTGGAGGTTGAGATTGATCTAATGAAGCCCAATAGCTCTAGATTACATAACTCAATAGAAAAGCTTAGCGAACACTCAAACTAGATAATTAATTATGCTAGATGGCTAGTAGGTTACTCCTGGGAATGTTGTCCAGTGAAGGGAGGGAACTTGTTCTTTGCTTATTGAGTTGTGTTACCTTAGGTTGTGTTAAAAGATAGGTTATCCTGGGGAGTATCTTTCCCATGGAGAGGGATTTCCTAGGCATAGATATAATGGCCTCAAGTCAAAATGATCTTGCCATAGTGCAGGTGAATGGTAGGCCATCACTCAATTATACTGAGTGAGAACACTTTGGCCAAAGTAGTGTGAATGTCTGAAGACTCCACTGTAGATAGTGTGAATTCCAAGACTCTACTGTCAGTTCATTGTGTTCATTTAAATGCATGAAGGGTACCTAGTGTAGGTTATAAATCCTAGTCATATAGAGCATGACAATGAGCTCAAAATGGTATGTCGTACGGGGTTACCCAACCAATACCTTCATTTAAGGGAAGGGCCATCTATCATTGATAGATGTGTGGGGGACCGCATGTATGAGTCTGAGGTTTGCGGAAAAGTGCTTGAGTGATGCTTCTCCTCCTTAGCAGGTGACAGAGGACCAAGGTTTTGAAAGGCACATTCCTGGACCATCTATATCTTATGCAATGAAGCTCGAAGGAGCTATGTATGTAGTTTTGTACTTTCTTGGAATATTGATGTTGTGAAATGTTGTAATGGAATGGAAATCATTATTGTATGTTGTTTATAGCATCTTTGCTCATATATTCTCAATAAAAAAAGGAAAAAAAATTATTGCAAAGGCTTGTACATAGTTTATTTTTACTTGCACAGTAAAAACTTAGGAAATTTACTTTAGTGAACGTATTGGCATGTTACATTCTTCATCATTATCAATCCCCTACTCTGTTACTCAAATCTACAACTATTCACTCCTTTACTAAATATAAAGCCTATTCAAGCACCAAAGCGTCCTTCAAATTAAGTCAATCAATAAAATCTCACTAAACCCTCTCATTGTTTCCAAGATATATTGTTCCCACATCAACAACATTATCAATCAACCCTCATGTTGTTCTCAGAGATATATTATTCTTGTTGATGTGTCTTTTGACATGCCAACATAAATGCACATCGTGAAGCACACATGGTGGAATGACAAAGGTTCTCTTGCTTGAAAGGTAGTCAACCTCAAGAGTCTTCATTAAATTAATTAGAGGTTTGAAAAACCTCTCAATTAGAGAGTTCTTTGGCTAGTCTATTCAGAAGGGGCTCTATGGAGTAGTTAATGATAGATCCAACTTCAAGTATAAATATTTTTTTCTTCAATTGTATTTGATTCAACTTCCTAGGTGATTAGTATATATTTGTATGAATTCATCATGATTTAATTTAATTAAAATTAATTTAATGAATTTAAAAAATTATTTATAGATTTAAATTTGAATTTGTATTATTAAAATTTGTTCATTTTAACAATATTTTAACCCAAATTTGATAATTTTGTCAAAAAAAAACTGACAACAATTAACTATGTAAAATATAGAATTTAAATTATGTAATTTACATTATGTATTTATTAAATTTATTCAATGTTCACATATTCCAATTCTGATTTTAGGACAACAAACAAACATATCAAAATTTACATAATTTTATGCTCTCAAAAGTCAAAAAATGCATTAAAGTTTTATTGTATGTGTTTTAGAATCTTGAAATAATAAGTTGTATGTATAAATTTTGTTTAATTTTGCATTGGATTTGTTTATTTCTAACTTTAAATTTTGCTTAATTTTGCATTGGATTTGTTTATTTCTAACTTATATTGGTTGTATTTTTTTAGGAACAATGATTAAATGATTTAAAAATTGAAAAATTTGCTATTTAGAAATCAAAAAATTAGTGTGTATATTTTATTTTTTTGATAAAAGGCTATTGCCTATAGTATATTATATAGCTGAAATTAAAGGGTTACATAAGCCAGAATTATAGTACTGGCTGACATTTGTTTTTTTGATTCATATAAACCAAAAAACCACCATTTGTAACATTGGCATATTTGTATCAAAAAAGCCCTATTACTTGATATTCTTTACAGTCCCCAGAATAATGTAAAACCAAAAAACCAGATTATACATCCATTATATATAAGATGGGAGTAAAGTTTGAACATCATTCCTCCCTTGAACCTGTATTAGTAGAGGTATCAATCTTACCAGTGTTAATATTGAGAGCTTTGTCCCACTGTCCTTCGCAAACCTCCATAGCACCAATGTTCACAGAAGCATCAACCCTGTAGGTGATATGATCAAAATCATTTTGTCCTCGTTCTTCACCCAATTCATCAGTAATTGGAGAATCTTGAACATCTCTAGCTAATGTCATTGCTCTAGGGCCATGACGGATATGGTGAGAAAGAAGAAATGAAACTAGAAAGTATTTTTCCTTACACTTATCCACCATCAGAGGACCGAGCTCATGAGCATGGGTGTTGAGAACCCTATAAAGTGTCCAAGGGTCATCATTATGGAGACCTTTTTTAATGGCTCCATAAACCTCTTTGTATGCCACTTTTTTCCTAATATAATTCTTAGGAAAGAGACCTCCAATGTAAGCCTTTCCTTTCTCCAATTTATATGCTTGAGTAACCTGAAGGAGCTCATCATCATCGAGGTAATTTAAAGAAACTGACTCATGTGCCACAATTGAAAGAAAATCAAAAGACTGCACTAGGTCCATCACATTCGACAGGAATATAGAAAGCACTTGAGTGGGGAATAGCAACCTAGGGGAATCTAGGCATAATATTTCATGTCCTAGAACAGTTTTTATACTATCCAACATACTTAGATAACAAAAAATCTGTTACCTCTTCTAAAAAAGGAAGTTCACCCTCCCTGATTTGCACTTCAATTCTAAAATGTTTGTGCAAATATTCCATTGTATACACCCCAAACCAAAGATTTTTGCAATTTAAACAACTACGACCCAGAATTAAATGAAACCAAACAGAATTCCCACATTGAAATCCAAAAGACCCCACCAGGATGCCGAAATTGAAAACCAGATTTAACCAACGAACCCAGCAAAATGAGGACACAGAAACCAATTCCAAAGGAGCACAAAAAGAGATAAAGTTACCCTTTATATAGAGACCTCCAACTAGCAAAAGCTTACGATGCCATTTCCAAATTTGTTGAAGACCAAGAAAACCCAAACCTTTGAAGAACCATTTAATACTTGTAATGGAGAGCACCACATCTTATAAAACAGGATTTTTGTACGATGGCAGTTGATCTTCATCATGAGGATTATATAGGACGCAAAAAATTTGATTGTTCAAGACAGAAATCTCCCTCACTTTGCACATAGCAAATTTTTACTCTATTTTGATAGATATTCTTAATTATTACAAGTGGTGTGTAGTTAATACACATGATCAGTTGCCATTGCAAACATTTTCCACCTGTTTGTTTTAAAAATTGTGTAATTTGATTACTCCTTTTAAAACATGTGTCATCTGTTGAAAACCCACCCGCAGTAGAATTTGAAAGGACCTTGCCATGCGCAAAAATTTAATGCATTTGAGAATGACACTCACCAAGTTTAGGTGATGAATACTTTCGTTGCTGGTAAGAACCACGTGTGATTCCACCTCACACATTTGGAAGCAGATTAGCACTTGCTTGTACCATCAGATTACTGAATGGTCATATGATGACGCAGGTAGCAGATGTCATTTGAACAATGGACAATCATTGCAACAAGTGCCAGATCCCCTCAATATCTTCAATGTGAATAAATAGAAAAAAAATTGTTATTTGAAATCAACCATTCGGATGTAATACCAAATGCAATGATACTGATGAAAGAAGTCATGTATAGACGAAAAACATTAGTTTTAAAAAAATTACATTTCAAAATTTCCAAGTTTTTGTTGATCACAACCAAGGCATTTCAAAATTTCCAAGTTTTCGCTGATCACAACCAAGGCCAACAATAAGCCCTGACTAGTCTGCTTGATCCTTTGACAAAGCAATATGGATTTTTCCATGATTAGCCAACATAACATACTGCCTTTTAATGGCATTGCCACTTTTACACCTTTGGAATAATTTTTTCCTTGTTTA
>VDFB02084748.1:0-42034 GCA_007258455.2 Sequoia sempervirens
TTTTAATCTCGGCCCTTCATTTTATTTTTGAAACTCTATTTAAACTGGTGATCTCTCACTTTCATTTGTGTGGAGACAGTATATGAAATTGTTGCATTGAGACTATTTCCGATAATAAAAGCTCTTCTGCATGATTTGCTTTGAATAACTTTTATTGTCAAGTAGTAAGCAAGGTTGCATATCTTCTTCTGCCATAGATTAGAGTTAAAATTAAGTTAAGTAGAATTTGCTTTAAATATTGGTTAAGTGAATGAGAGATTGATCGTATAGATTCAATGGTGAAATATTGCTCATACTTTCTTCGAATGGATGATTTGCATTCGATGCGTAAAGTTAGCCTGAGCTTGTAATTGTGGAAGCTTAACTTCGGTCTCATTTCAAATTTGAAAATTATAATCACATTCCTTGAAGATTGCACCCACTTTGCGTAAGTTGTCCTAGGGAGGCGAAACAAAGTGCGGTTATCCCTTTCACCGAATCTTTACTGTCTCTTAAATTCTTAGGCGTAGAATAGATCCCCTGAACCCTTATCTTTTTGCTTTTTTTTTTGAGATCCAAATTAAAGTCCTAATTGAAGAGAGCCTTGAATGATAAATCCGCCTAAGTCCAGAACTTGTGAAAATTTCTTTAACGTAAGTCCCCTTGCATATTACCAGCAAATCACAACGCCCATTGAGCTTATCCACATGTCAAGACCTGACAAAAGAAACCTTGGAATTGCCATATGATCTTCTCGCAATCTTAGCATACGCGGTGGTTTTTTAAGAGAGGATAGAGTGTCTTTGGACATTTTATTCTGTGTGTTCGATGGATGGTAAAACATACACCAACAAACCCCCTTATCCCCTTTCCTGTACATTCTGATGGCTGAAGCACTTTGTGCTTGGGGAAGGCGGCTGCAAATGGACAATTAAAAGGCATCCAGGTGACAAGTGGACTTCCTAATGTCACCCATCAGCAATTTGTAGATGACACTCTGTGTTTAGGCGAGGCAAGTAGAAGAGAAGCAATAGCTTTAAAAAAGATTTTGAAGGATTATGGGGATGCTTCTAGTCAGAGAATCAGTGAAGCAAAATCTGAAGGTTTTTTCCTAAACACCCCCCTTGAGACTACTCGCCAAATAGCAGAAATTTTAAATTTCAAGGTTGGGTAGCTACCAATGAAGTATTTGTACCTTCCTCTAGCTCGGGGTGTAAGAAATGGATCACTATGGGACCCCATGGCGGATAAAATAGATAGCAGATTATCAGCTTGGTATGGTAAGTGGTTATCATGGGTAGGAAGAATTGTGATGCTTAAGGCCGTTATCTTTTCCCTCCCCATTTACCTAATGTCATGTTTGGCTCTCCCGATGAGTAAGGAAAAAATGTTTAACCAAAGCATGAGGCGCTTCTTTTGGCAGGGGTCAGCTAATGGGAAGAAATTCCTGTTAATTGCATGTAATAAGATTTGTAAGTCCAAAGAGCATGGCGAGGTCGGACTAAGAGATCTATACAAACAGAACAGGGCTCTAAGGGCAAAGTTGATCTGGGGGATGTATTCACGCAACAAGGAACGATGGGCGCAAATTCTGCAAAAGAAATATATGTGCAACGACAACCCAAGCAGCATTTTGGTGGCTAAGAATCTCCCAATGGGATCTCGTATTTGGAATTTTATGAGAGCTTGTCTACCTCTCATCCAAGACTCTTTATCTTGGGATATTCGGGATGGCAGGACAGCTCACTTTTGGGAAGACTCCTGGGGCGGATTCCCAAGCCTTGACGATTGCCTAGGCCTTCCTTGTGCCAAACAAATTCTGCAAAGGGTGTGGGGCAGATCTATTAGAGACTATATGGAAGAGAAGTTGGTGGATGGGGGGTTGGTGTACACATGGAAAGATCCAGTATAGAACCTTAACTCAACTGAGGATGTGGATGCTTTAAGAAAGGAGCTAGCAAGGAGAATAATCTCAGTCTGCCTGGGGGAGGATAAGCTGGTGTGGGCAAGTTCTAGCACAGGGCAATATAAACCAAGTGAAGGCTATCGGCTACAATGTCAAACAAAGATTCATTCTGACCTTCCCCTCCACTTATGTTGGGATAGTGCGTGCTTACCAAAGGCTGGTACACTTTTGTGGGCAACTCTATAGAGAAGAATTTTAACTGCAGACAAATTCAAAAGATTTGGTTACACAGGCCCATCCTAGTGCTCCCTCTGTAAGCACACGGAGGAAGATGTAGATCATCTAATGGTAAGTTGCCCCTTTGTGCAAGCGTGCTAGCGTTGGATTTGTGCAAGGTTGGGATGGAGTGGAGCTCTCCTAAACGATGTTTTGTCTCTCTTCAATTCTTGGCCAATTTTGAAGAAAGCATCATTATATCATGACTTTTGGGAGGTGAGTCCCTCTATGGTGGTCTGGAAGCTATGGAAGGAGAGGAACAGGCGTGTCTTCTCTAACTGTAAAAGAGATTTTCCTACCTTCCTCAATCGATTGGAGGCAACTATTGTTGAGGTGGTTAATGGCAGTGTCACTAAAAAAGGATTGTGAATTCATCACGTGGGATGCTCAGATGAGGAAGGTATGGTATGGTTTAAACATACCAAAACCAGGTGCGATGAGGAAGGATGGTGAAAGCAGCAAACATAAAGAAGTCGAATGGAGGCCACCTAAGCAAGGATGGTTCAGGTTGAACTTTGACGGGGCGTCCCGGGGAAACCCGGGTATATCTAGTGCTGGCTGTTGTATCAGAGATGAAAAGGGTTTAGTGGTGGGAGAAAGGTCCGTTTCTCTTCCTGTTGGCACCAACACTCTTGCTGAGCTATGAGCTCTCATTAGCGGGTTGCAGCTTGGGAGAAGAATGCAGATTAAAAAACTGGAGGTTGAAGGTGATTCTATGGTAATGATACAAGCACTCAAGTTGGGTAGGTAGGCAAATTGGAGGTTGCAGCCTTTGATTGAGGAAGCAAGCAAACTATTGGAAGCCTTTGAGGAGACAACGATTGGCCATACTTATTGGGAAGCCTATTTGCTGGCAGACTGTTTGGCGAACAAAGGAGTTGATGGTGAAACAAAGACTTGCATTTGGAGCCAGGATGATTCAGATGGCTTTCGATTTGGATGGGCTGCGAGTAGTTTTGGTGCAGCAATTTTTTTTTTGTGATCTGGGTGGTTTGAGGCAATGGCATTAGTTGCTCTGTTGGTGTCGTTTGCTGATTTTGTAGGGGGTTGGTCAGGCTGAATCTCAATGCTGAAAAAACAATCTATGTAAAGAAACATTCTTTTTGATTAATGAAATCTTTATATTTACGAATCAAAAAAAAAATAGTATTACAAAATTAGGAAAATCCCATAGAGCAAAAGTTGCAATGGATGGACTCCAAATGCCATAAGAAAAAAGCATGAAAAGTAAATTAAGAGCATATTCGCTGGAGCCTAGCTAATTCAACACAACACATAGTAATGCCAAAAAGCAGATTTAGCAAAGAAGAGAGCAAAGCAGACCCAATCAGCATCAACCATTGAGATTCGGAGGTATCTAATGGAGCTTGTATCAACCAAAAATGCATTTGTTTGTGTTTAACTACAGCATCGTGGATGGAGCTTGTTATCTTTTTTTTGTTTATCTTTTCCCATTATCTTCTAAACATCTTCAGCCCTATTGTGGAGTTGTCGGAAACAGTAAAGGAAATGTTCAACCCATCCTCTGCCATGCTGTTAATTATTCCACCCCAGTTTTCTCTTATCCCCTGAAGGTTTTGCATGAGAGACTGGTATGAGTTTAATTAGACTCTTGTCACTTCCCCTGCTGCCCCATTGTCTGAATCAAGCCACTTAATGTATCATTGATGTTGGCCCATTGTTGCTTCTGAAGATGAAGGGGGTTTGGGCTGATCCTTGTCATTGAAGTTTGTTGTTTTCTTTTCAATGAAGGCATTTGAACCACCATTCATCATGTGTATTGCTGTTTTCAAGAGTTGAGGGTGAAAAAGGGTGGAATGGATATCATTTTAAAGTGAGACTCTTTCAACTGGCTCTTGAAGGTGTTATACAAGAAATGCAAGTAGCATGGTTGGAAAAGGAGTTGGCAAAATTAATGACTTTAATGGGCTGGGTGGGTGTTGATTAAGTTGGTAGTAGCAGAAGTAGGGACAAAAGAAATGTGGAGCAAGAACATTTTCCCTAGCATTATTTTCCTGGGTATAATCAACTTCAGCAACAAGGATGATAACTTTGAAAATGTCTCCACCCTTTTACGTCCTAATCAAGATTGATGGTGATCTTTCCCTCATTTTGAGAAATCTTGTTTGTACATTCCATGGACCCCTTAGTATGTCTCTTCCTCCTAAAGTGGGTTTTCAATGGCTTGAGGATATTCCATCTATAATAAAGACATTTAAAATTGCAGAAGATACAAGCTTCCCAGGACTTTCCCAAAGGATATAGAAAATGACATGCTTGGATTTTAACATTTGCTAACATTCACACTCAACTTCCTCATAGTCCAGATTTTAAAGACTTCATATGAACACCAATTAACAACAAAGACCCCATCACAGTAACCATAAGACACATTAGATCTACCTATAAACTTTTAATCGGCACTAGGGTTACAATCTCATAGCTTAGTACTTGTATATGGCACTGCATGTGGCCACTTTGAAGTCCCTTAGTGTAAAAATATTGTGATGCAGCATTCACATTGAGTGCGTTTGTGCCAATCAAGGTTTCTTTCATCAATAATAAAGACAAGGATATGGATGATTCAATTAGATTTGATAATCCTCATTCCATGTTTGATTATCTCAATTAGATTTGATAATCCTCATTCCATTTTCTCTCTCCACATTATCTATAATTACTTCTTCTAATTCAAAATGAACGAGGTTATTCAACAACAAAAAGAAAAACCACATTCTTGACAGCATTCATAACCTTCTAAGTTTGCTTGGATCACAAATAGATTGTATGTGGTGCATTCAATATGACGAAATTGAAAGAAATTTTAAATTTGATATATGTCGGTGGAAAAGCTTGTTAAAAATTAAAAAATGAAGGACAAGAAGAGCATGAAACAAACAAAAAATACTCTATATAGAGCTCATTTCTTATGAACAAGAGATCTATTGGGAAACTTCAACACAACCTAATTCAACCATTGACACTATAAAGTTAATCAAAATAGATATCATGCATTAGGACAAAACCTTCCTATGCTGACCAAAATTCCTCACACAAAAACTGCAAGGTGCGGAGGGACAAGTCTTATGAAAAGGATCACTACAAAATATTAGATAATGTATATGGTAAAGGTAGGTTTTAAGCTCACTGAGACAACACTTTGGTGAATGAGACTACTTTGCAAAAGACCATAAGAAGATAGTAATTTTCCATTTGCCTTATGTAGAGTTCAATGAGATCAACAACCCTAAGCCCCTTCAAATTTTTCTATCAAATGCCCCTCTGTAATGTCCCCTTCTCATCAGTGATCAGTTCTGACACTCTTCAGCCTATTCCGGAGGCCCTTAGGCTCGTTGAGGTAAAATTAGGGTTTCCTTGCTTGGAGGTTTGAGGCAATTTTGGGTGTTTACTATTTTTAGTAAATACTATTTTTAGCAGTGGTCCTTTGGCAGTGCTTCAGTGTATTCTTTTCTTGTTGGAGCAGTGATATTTTTGGTTGCAGACTTCCATATGCAGTATTTGTGGCATGTTTTAATTACAAGGCATTAATGTTATAATTTGCAGTTGACCCCTTGGCCTACGAAAATAACTTTAAGTTGTTCTTAAAAGGTGGTCTTGAAGGGGGACGCCTTCATGGAGGATGAATTAAATATTATTAAGTCTTTTAATTCCTTGGGAAAAGTGGATGCCTTTTCCTTGGAGATATTATTTTAAAATAAAGTTTTAATGTGCCTTGATAAAATGGATGCCATATTGAGAAGTTAGAAGATTTTTGGAAATTTAAAAAGTCATTGGTGACTCTTGGCGTACCTTCTTGGGAAATTGAAGAGTCTTCTATTCTTCTATAAAATGAATGCTTTGTTCCAGCTTTTATCATCCATGAATTTATGCTAAAGTTATGATGTCAAAATGACAATTGATATTTTGCTTCAAGGAAAGCTTACCTCCTAGCCTCTCACCAATTTCGTGTTAGAAATACAACACCTAGTTGGACATTTGCTGCTTCTCAAATCAGACTAGCAGATTGAGCTCAACAAATGAAGATTTTTGATGAAATTTCCAGTTTTGAAGTTGCTGATACAGTCACAGTTGAAAGTGGTTTTTGCATACAACTTTTGGAGTGAATTTATTTTGCTTGTGGGTACTTTTCCAATCCATTCCTACACCCAAGGCGACCATCTTTGGAGATTATCAGATTTTAATTTTGAGTTGCTGATTTTTAATGTCAAAATCGCCCCTCAAGGAGGGCTGTATCATTCTTGAAGCATTGGAATTCGTGCTTGAATTATATGCTGAGTTTTGGTGCTGTTTTGTGATCTGTTTTTGGGCGCCTACCTCCTAGAAGGCTTCTGCAAAAGACATCACTCAATTTAGAGGTAATTTGGTGAAGTTATGAGCATTTAATTGGTTTCACAGTTGCTGGTTATTCATTTCCAGAATTGTTATTTTACATCAGACTTGTTTAAGTTTGAATCTCCAGTCCTTTCTTCATCATTTATTGTTGACATCTAACATGGAATCATCCAGTATCATGGTACTTTGAATCTATTGTAATTTTCATGTAATTTGCAGCTCTTTTTCCAGATTGTAAGACTGTAAACAGTAGTACTGTTCCAATCCTTTATTGCTGCAATTATTTCTTTAATTTCACATTAGTACCCTTGGATGGTTTACTGCCAGTGTGGATAATTGAATTTGTATCTCTCTTTGTACCCACTCTCAAGTGGTGAATCCCCACTCTTAAATGGATGCACGCCACAACGGATGAATTAGATAGTTGTATCTTCATGGCTAGTTATCCGCCTAATTGTTTCAATTTCAATTAATAACTCCATCATATGTTAGCACCTCGCACATTCTTGACGTTGAGTTTGTTTCAGTTCAGTTATATTCAATTTCTGTATCAAGTTGAATCCTAGGGATCCTCTGACCATATGCCCGCCCCTCTTCCTTAAGTGGTTTTAGGGCGCATTCTTGGTTAGAGTTGTTTTGATAGAGGTTTTAATTGGAGCTAACGCTAATCAAGTTGGCCAAGTGCTAGTTTGTGTTGTGCAATTCAACGAAAAAATGGTTAGCATATTTCACCCTCCTGCTATACATATGCATATGTATGTCTAGAAAAACAAATGCACATACACAACCATAGAGAAAATGGGAAAATTTAAAAGAGACTAAAAAATTCATTAAACTCACTCCAAACATATTCCACTAAATCAAAAAAGATTGATGTCCATACATCAAGCTCGATTTATGCTCAAATCTTCTTCCTACATATAGGTGCCCTCACTCTCTCCTTTGGCTGCCTATATTAAGTCAAAGGACTCTTATGCTTCTCTTGTGTTTCCTTTTTCAAAATTTTTCTCATGCACATGGGTTCAATATGAAATTATCCCTGTCATCTATGCATCTTGAAAAACATTTGTGGTCCAAAGACATCCCTACTCAATTAGGGATATACTATAGTTTTCACTACAATGTCATTAATGTTTCGATTATAGGTCAAATACTTTTTATTCTTGTGCCTTGTCCTCCATCTGTATGGGGAAATGGAGGTGCGTTGCCAATGACTCAATTGTATTCACATGAGAATCCATGACTACAAAAAAACCAATTAGTCCCATCAAAATGGATAGTAGGATAGCAATACCACCAAGGAACATTTCTGACTTGAGGGGTTTTCTCAGGCTATGCAGTTACTATAGAAGATTTGTCAAGGGGTTTTCACAGTTGGTAGCACCTCTTACAGATCTCACCAAGAAGGGTGCATTCAGATGGTCGGATGAGGAGCAAAGTACATTTGATAGGCTCAAGCAAGTGATGAGTTCTTGTTCATTGCTTGCTCTACCAAACTTCTCTCAGTCATTTAATAATGTTTATCTATTTATTTATCTTATTTTGACAATAATTTTTTTTAAATGCAGACTTATATACTTCAAACTTAATCTCAATTTTTTTTTTCTGATTTTTATTGGCTAACAAACTTGTTCCAAATTTTTTCCTCGCCAAATTCAAACACAAACATGAACCTTGTGAGTTAGGTTGTTCCTACAACCTCACAAACCTAAATCCATTATTATTTATGTGCTTTAAGCTAGCGATTAAGTCTCCTTGCTATGTAGTGGTGCATCTTTTCACAACAATTTTAAATCGATATAAAACTTGTGGGAAACCTTGAATATTTACTTGCTTATTCTTAGCCCAAAATTGTGAGCTGGTTATAGCATCATCTTGGTTCTCGCTACTCCATTTCAGCACACTCAATGGAACCACTCTATCTTGATCTACTATCTTAGGCCTGACTTGCCTCTATATGATAGTTTCCAAGCTCTACAATATCACCACACCTTTTCCCTATGTTACCGGTTCACACCTTTTCACTATGTTACCGGTTCACTATCCCAAGGCCTACAAACTTAATCTTAATATACTTCAAACTTAATCTCAATTTTTTTTTCATATTTTTGTTGGCTAACAAACTCGTTCCAAATTTTTTCCTCGCCAAATTCAGACACAAACATGAACCTTGTGAGTTAGGTTGTTCCTACAACCTCACAAACCTAAATCCATTATTATTTATGTGCTTTAAGCTTGCAATTAATTCTCCTTGCTATGTAGAAGTGCATCTTTCACAACAATTTTAAATTGATATACAACTTGTGGGAAACCTTGAATATTTACTTGCTTATTCTTAGCCCAAAATTGTGAGTTGGTTATAGCATCATCCTGGTTCTCACTACTCCATTTCAGCACACTCAATGGAACCACTCTATCTTGATCTACTATCTTAGGCCTGATTTGCCTCTATATGATATTTTCCAAGCTCTACAATATCACCACACCTTTTCCCTATGTTACCGGTTCGCTGTCCCAAGGCCTGATTAGCCTCTATATGATATTTTCCAAGCTCTACAATATCACCACACCTTTTCACTATGTTACTGGCTCGCTATCCCAAGGCCTAGGGTCCCCGTTTGATCCAACCTGAGTTCGAGGTCTGGGTCTGGTCCCCTGTGAGTTCAGACAAGGTCTAGCCCACAAACTGTGGATTCAGCCCTATCGAACCAAAGCAGACCCGAGCCAACTTTGAGCGGCTCACGCACCCAAGCGACATATTTTGATTTTTTTTTTTAAAATGACCTTTTTTTTTAACTTAAAAAAACTTAACTCACCCCAACCCTAAAATATGAGAGATAAAATATATAATAGGCCAAAGCAATCTCATTTTCATATTGTGAATGAAAAACAATTTTTTTCCTCCATTGTTGAACTTATTTTCTTGCTTTTGCACAGATAGAGTTGAAGTTGATCGTTGAATGCTCGAAGTTGGTTGTTGTGATATTCCTATGCATTTGCAAGTGTTCGTTTGTTGCCAAGATCATAGAGGAAGATTTCTTCAAAAGGTAGGCTTTTTTTAAGTTTTTGGTTTTTCTTTTACAAATGAACTCTCTTGTTTTGTTTTGAATTTTTTGGTTTGTTTTCATTCTTCTAGGTACCTATAACACATGCTTAATTTTTTAAAATGAATTAACTATTAAATTGTATTTATATATTAATATTTTTTTGTTTTCAAATTTCATTTATTTCAATTCTTTGAATGTGTTGTTTATTGAACTTGTTGCCTTAGGTATTACAATGGCAACCATTTCTAGCTCCACAAGCCAATCTCACTTCAAAATAGACCCAAGCTCTTCCTTTTGGAAATACATTGAAATGGTACAACAACTTCCAGGTGGTGGAGGTTATGTTTAGATTTGTGGTCATTGTAAAGTTAGATATTCGAGCTCATATAGTTGATTGAAAGGCCATTTGTGCAAGATCCTTGGACTAGACATCAAATTTTGTCCAAGTGAAGATGGTAAAGGCATTCCAAATATACAAGTATTGTCATATATTGAAGAGAAAGAAAAAGCAAACCAAGCAATAGACTGTATATCAAATCATCCCTTGTTAAAGAAAGGATCTCAAGGGAAGAAGCCACCTACACCACCTTCTCATTTCAACCTATAGAGATCCATCTAATTTATCTCCATATCTAAGGAGCAACCTATGGCCTCTACACATAAGAGATCAAAGGGACCGTTGGAAATGGCATTTCAAAATGAGGCTAGAGAGGTTGCCAATCAAGACATAGCGAGATGTGTCTATGCAAATGAATTGACATTCAATGTTGTTCACTCACCATATTGGCAAAAAATGGTGAAATTTATTAATGAGGCTCCAAAAGGGTATAAGGGCCCAGGTTTTGAGAAGGTGTGTAGCACCCTATTAGCTAAAGAGGTAAAATTTGTAGAGTAATCCTTGAAGCCCATAAGGGATTCATGGATCAAAATAGGGATCCCGGATGACCATCATTTCTTATGGATGGTAAGATGCAAAAAATCGTCCATTGAGCAATGTTATTGCAATGTTCCCTAAAGGGGCAATGTTTTTTAGAGCAATGGATTGTGAAGGAGAGGGAAGGACAGTGCATTTATTGCTAACATTTTTTGTCAAGCTATTGATGAAGTGGGCCCTCAAAATGTTGTACAAGTTATAATAGACAATGCAAAAATTTATAGGGTTGTTGGGTTATTGGTTGAGGAACAGTATTCACACATTTTTTGGACACCTTGTGTTGTCCACTCCCTCAACTTAATGCTACAAAAAATTGGCACCAAAATTGATTGGATCAAACAGGTGTATGTTGAGGCCAAAGACATCAAAATGTTCATCACCAACCACCATTTGTCACAAGGCATATTTAGAACATTCTTGAAATTGGAGCTTTTGAAGGTAAGTTAAATAATAAACATGTTTCACTTTAGTAATCTTTTTAATTTTATTTTAATTTTAATTTTTGTAAATTTAAATTATATTTTATTCTAATTTTCAAACATATTGTTGAGACCCGTTTTGCCTCCAACACAATTGTGTTGAGACGACTTGTGAAGATTCATGAGGCACTTTCTAACATGGTCATCATCCCTAATTGGTCCATATGGAGGCAATCTAACATTGCAAGGGAAGCAAAGGCTAAGAAAATGATCCTAGATGACATTTGGTGGGATCAGCCTTGTTTGGGTGAAGTATAAGATGGCATAAACTCAATAATTGAGAAGATAAAAATCATCATTAATGCAAAAGAGCAAGATCCTAAAGAAAACTTCTTCAAAGAATTACACAAACTCATAGTAGAGAGATGGAACAAAATGACCACTCTGCTACATCTTCTTGCCTTTGCATTGAGTCCCAAATACTATAGTGCTCAACTCCTTTTTGTGACAAGAGTTGCCCCGTAAAGAGCTGCTCAAGTGGCTCAAGGGTACAAGGCAACAGTTCACAAAATCTTCATTGATCATGATGTAGTAAGGGTTGAGTTCATGGGTTTCGCATGCTCCAACGATTGTGGTCTTGATGCTCTTCGAGACAAGTACATGGTCGATGTTCATAGTTGGTGATACTCGCATGGTCAAGCATACATGTACCTACAACCTCTTGCAATCAAAATTTTATTCCAAGTTTTATAGTCAAAATCTTTTATCTTTTAAGTTTTATAGTTTTATTTATAATTTAGTTTTTAAATTTAATTAGTTAAATTTTGTAACTCTTAACTATCTAATTTGGTTTGAATAGGTTGCTAGTTCATCTTCATCTGAGAGGAATTGGAGTACATACTCCATCCACTCAATAAAGCACAATAGACTACATTCAAAAAAGGCAAAGGACTTGGTGTATTTACATTCAAACTTGCGGCTCCTTACACACAAAGAAAATGCCTACAAAGAAGGGGACACAAGGAAGTGGGATATCGACCCAGAGTGTATTGACTTGGATGCTTCCATTGCCCACTTTGTTGCACTTGATGTTGACAATGACTATGAGCTTGCTAGTGAGCATGAGAGTGCTAGTGGTAGTGCCAATGGCACTATTTGTGGTTCTTCTAAATTACCACTACATACATCATCTAATATGGATGGTGATGATGATATTTTTGATGACCCATATGATATTTGATCAATGATGGCTAATTGTCGACACTTGACATTATTATTTTTAAACTTTAATCTATATCATGACATTCGAGTTTGACTAATATTTGACTATTAATATGGTGGTATGTTTTAATTTGCTATGTTATTTGACTATTAATATGGCGGTGTATTTTGAATAGATCTTATTGCTGCAAATATGTATATATTTCTTATTTTTATATATTTTTGTATCAATGAACCCAACCCCAAAAATTTTTTTGACCAAACCCACGAACCGAACCCTCAAACCCGAACTGTTAACATAGCCTTTCCCTAATTTGCAATGGTATGCTCTCGCATTTTTCCTAATTTAGAATGGTATACTCTTGCATTGCTGATTTCTCTGTTTTCCCATGGCCCTGCCACTTAAACTCTTGTTAGTAATTTTTGGGATCAATTCAATCCAGATTTGCCTATTTTTTGGAGTGCTCTTACTTTTTTATATCAAATCTCTATCTCTAGCTTTATGATCTATCCGTGCTCTGCATCTGTTCACAACTCATATTCCTCTTTCAGATTGCAACTCCTACTATCTTCACAACAAGGGTTCTAAGTTGACTAAGAGGCTTTGAAAGGCATTGATTGTAGCAAATCAAACACTAAGGGTTCATACAAGATTGAGAGCCAAAATCCTGGAAGTTATGTCTCCTCATCTGAACCAAGCTGATGAGTGACTTGTTTGGACACAGGTATATCAACCATTCACCTAAATGCTTCCCTCCTCTCTCATCCCATTGAGATCCCTATGATTTAAATGGATTTAGGAAAAAGAAAAAAAGAGGATTTAATTTTTGGAAACACTATATGACACAATGTTCATTTTTTGGGAAGAAGGACAAGAGAATGAATGAGGAATCTGGGTGTAGTTTTCTCCGTTTCCTCTGCCAATTTTAGTAATTCAAAAATTTTGGGAGTATCGTGAATTCCAACTGCATATACATGTTAAATATAAAGTTACCTTGTATCCTCTGTATTTTGCAAACAGCTTGGTAAGAATTTCAAAGGGAACAGAAACTAGGTCCTTTGTGTCCCTATCAAAGTCTGCTGTGAAACCACAAGTTTGGTCAAATCTTTAGCAGAGGAAGAGGAAGAGAAGTAGCAGAGATAACCTGTGTCAATCAGGTTCACAAAAAAATCTGGAGGAAATATTTAAGGACGAAGTTGCTTGAAAAAGAAACAAGAGCAAAGAAACTGAAACAACAGAAAACCAAGAAAAATGAAGAAAAGCAAAGAATTTGGAGGAACAGAAAATCAAGAATGGGAAATGAGCAAAGAACTTGGATTAGTAGAAACACATGAAAAAGGAAAGCAAAATGGGGTTATAGACATGACAGTCAGGCCTTTACCCAACAAAATAGGATGGAAGTTTCTTACAGTTCAAATCTTTGAATTTCCCTGGCCAGGAGCGAACAGATTATATAGCACAATGCTGTACACATTCACTAGTCTAAATCGATTGTCCACAGGGAGGTTGCTTTATGTTATCCACTTACTGGAGAGAAGGCCCTATCTTGCAGGCCAGTCTCTCTTAACAGGTAAAGAGAGATGAGACTTGCGGGCTTTTACATAATGGTCCCAGGCACAGGGACTTCCTAAATCTTCTCACTGCCTCTTGCTGACAAGATTTAGGAGCCACTCACAGCAAAATGGTCCACTACAATTTTTTGAAAAGTGTACATTATATGCAGGTTGACATTTGCAATTGTTCATAATATCTTAAACTGATAGTGCAAACTTCAGAAATCCCTCTCAGTGGCCATTGAAAATCCCCCTTTTAATAATAAGTGCTTCAAGATTCACCTTGAGATTTCAAATTTTACACTTCCTTACTCGGCGTGTTTCTTAAGACCACCTTCCTTACTCAGCGTGTTTCTTAAGACCACCTGCAGCATCGTGATGGGACTGGTTGCTCCCTTCACAGGCCCGTCAGTACCACTTGTAGATCAGGGATGATTCGTAAGGTCTGTTGAATGGGTCACCAGTATCGATTGACCCCTCGTGATAGATTCATACGCTCTGGTGGATGGTTACTTCAAATCTGAGCTTTATAACTAGGAATTTTAATAAATATGGGTTTAATGTTTGTGCTCTCTCACTCATCAAAAATTGCATCTGAATATGAAGAAGCAAGTGAATGAGATTGAGGCATAGGTAGGGAGACATACACAACCTAATGTTTATGAAGCTGCACACTTCATCGCCATGACAGAAGTAGACCAGCTAAATTCTCCCAAGATCAGCTTCTTAACCATCTAGATTGCAGAGTTATCTTTGCTGAGCATTTCCCAGATCCTGGAAGAATTTTTGTGCTGGCCATCATATTCCCTGACGTTGGTATCAACATAACTAGGATTTATAGCCAAGTAGCAGAGAGTTTTCTTTCAGCTATAAAGAGATTATTTTACCTAACCATTATTTTCCTATTTAAATAAGCAAGGGATGAAAAGAGTCCTTCCCCCACATGCAAGGCCCTCCCAAGTTTACGAGGTCAAAACCTCAGTGCTACGAAACGTGAACAATATACAAGACAAAATAAAATAAAACCGCTGTTTCAAAAGATGTCTGATACGCCCGTGACCCTTCTGCTAAGGCTGGGACCTGAAAAAACCCCTTTACCTTGCCCTTTCATTATGAGATTATGTCCCGCTGAAAATGATTAGAACGCTTAATCATGCATCTGATAAGATGTCCAATAAAACAACACTATACAAAAGAATCTGCAAAAGGAATAAAACTCAACGTTAACTACACACAAAATTTGCTGACCAAGGCATTTGGTATAATGGTAATAAGTGACAAGCTAAAAGCCTGATGCAGGTTAAAATACTACCAGTGAAATAGGGCAGCCATAACTTCAATGGACATATAGCCAAGTTGTGGTCTAGCTATTACCGCACACATACTACCTTTAAATAACGATATAGATAATTTTTAAAATAGCCGAGGAAGAAAACACGGATGGCCAGGTTGTGAATTTCCAGCATGAACTGCGTTCCCGGCTGGCCCATGTTGACAAATTTTAAAATAGCCGAGGAAAAACAGAGCAAAAAACACATGGTGAGGTTGTCGTATAAGAATTATGGAATACTTTCAAGTATAACACATTTTTGTATATTTTTACAATACCCAAGTAAAAAAGAAAATACCCATTTTTACAGTTTCTACAAGTATGTAATACAATATCTCTACCAATAGTATACATATAAAATACTCGAGCCTGAGTTCTGACCCGTGTTTACTAATCTTTTAAGCATCACCCAGCATACCCATTTACAAATAAAGAAAAGAAAGCAAATAATACCTCAAAAACAATGCATGCACCAAAAACAGGCAAAATGTATCCTAAGCATTCAGCTCCATATCCTTTTGTAAACTACTGCCCACACAAAATGAAAACAAACCTGGTGGAAAGTGAGATTGCCACCATATTTTCCAGCCAGTTGAGCAACTCTTTCAACAGCTTCTTCACATGAATTGTCCAGATTATCAATTACAGCTACTCTGTAGCCACCCAACAACAATTGCAAAGTAGTGTGACTGCCAATATAACCTGCACCGCCAGTCACAAGAATACTCTTGCTCTTCTCTTCTCTATCCCCGTCCATATTTCTTGCTGAAGCAGCAATTTCAGCTGACTGAGTTTAAGCCACCCAAAAACAAAATGAAATGGAAAATTTTAAAACGTCTACAGACCAAATAATCTATGAAACCAAAAGCCGCAGCAAGATGCTTCACGCTAATTCCAAATCTCTAACTGATTACAGATTGTTCCGGAGCATTTCAATGGTCATATAACTGTAAGCCGAAGACTAGTAGATAATTAATAATGAAACATGGAATAAAGTGGAGTGAATTAAAAATCACGAGAACAACTGTAGTAGTATTAATAAAAAACTAAAAAGATCTAGACAAACTTTAGTTTCTTAACTTTTGAGGAATTGTTTTCCTGGTCATAAAATGTTTGATGTGGGAAGTCATTGTCATGCTTGGCATGTGGCGATAACCTCGAGGTGATTTGGCACACACTTCTTGCACTTTAAAAATCCTCCTCTCATATAAAACTTTTTTATTTTAAAAATTGTATAGGAAGTGATTAGTAGTGGTTAGCAGTAGCACATTTCTTTGTACACATCTCTCTACAAATATAAAAATTGAATCCTGACATTGACTTCGTTGTCTCGGCCTGAAGACGAATAGGATACCAACGGCTATAATTAGTACCTAACCCATGTTGGAATTCGTGGCATATTAGAGATTTGAACTAATGAGCACCGGAACAGTGTGCTCTACCTAGGTGTGAGCCATGCACTACTAATCTTTCTATTATTATTTTTTTTTTAAGGCTAATCTTTTTGTGCACTGTTATGAATGTAACTCTTGCATTTTTCACTTTTGATTTTATTTTGATCTGGTCAATCGTAATGAAATGGTTAGGCGATATAAAATGATGTTGGTAAATAATTTTATTTTATTTTATAATTTAAATTGTTTATTAAGGTGTAGATGTGATTTTTTGTTAGGCGATATAAAATGATGTTGGTAAATTATTTTATTTTATTTTATAATTTAAATTGTTTATTAAGGTGTAGATGTGATTTTTTGAACTTTTAAATTGAATTTTTAAAATTAGGTTTATATTTTGCATTTCTAATTAGTTATTATGAGCTAATTGAAGTGTGGAATATTTTAAAATTGTACGCTGAAATATTATATAAAATGATAAACTTTATTTTGTTGATCATTAAGGAATCTTAAAAAAGCATTTATAAGCATCAAAACATTATCATATGACATCAACATTGCGTTAACTTTTGAGACATATTGTATGATTGTGTATAGTCTTTGATCATTGTTTACATATAATTAAATTAGTGACAAGGGTTTGACCTAAGGGGAATAATCCTAGCCTAGCAAATTTCTTAACATTGGCTATCGACACCACCCTTTATGACATAGATTGCAAACATCAAGAAAAATAGATTTTTTGACATCAAATTTGATGCAAGTCAAATCCGTTAAAAATGGTAGAGCAATAAAATTGAAATTGCAATCTACACCATGATTGCACAAAAAACATAAAATGATATATTTGATTTCATCAAGGATGATCTTACATTTCATAGCATTGACTTTTTAAAGCCTTACAATTCCCAAACAAAACTAACTCACGAGAATGTAACTTCTCAACTAACTACTAACAATTAACTAGCATTATTTATTTATTTATTAAGTTTAACTAAAACTATGTAAAGCTAATATAATATCTAGCATTCCACCCTTACTACATTAATTCAAACAAAGGGTGGAACATTGCATGAGTTGATTACAATAACCGCTCTAGAGACTTTGATGAGCACTTTCACCAATTCTCCTTGCTCATCTAGGAAACACCAGATTGACTCCATTAGTGGATCTCCTTGTAATGTCCCCTCCTTGCACATGACTTGGTATGAGCTTTCTATTAGCCTATTTCATGATTCTCGTAGGCAAGTGGAGTTGGTTAGGGGACTCAGGGCCTATGTTGGGCTTTATGGTGGTTTTCAGAGTTTTCTAGCAAGGGTTACTATTTTTAGTGGCCTTTTTTAGCACTTACTATTTTTAGTAAGTTTCAGGGTGTCTTAGATTGTGCCAGTTTGGTGTTTGGGCACACTTATTATTTTTAGTAGTTTTGTTATTTTTAATAGTTGGTCTCGATCTCTATTTCTCTAACAGTACAATGTTTCTTGGTATGGCTTTGGTAAGTTCTAAGGATGAATGGATTAATAGATATATTATTTGTCACTTAAGTTCTATTATAAAGTTACTTTATAAATTAAGTGAGGGTTGTGTGTTCATAAAATGACCCCCTTGACTCGTGCCCAACAAAAAGGTGACTCAAATTATTTTTAAAAGCTAAATATTTGCCTCTAAAAGTGGGATGCCAAGTTTGGGGGAGACATAAGAAAAAATTAAAAAATAAATCAAAGGGATTCATGAAAGGAGCATAGCATCTTGGAGGGAAAGTGAAATTTGAAAAGTGTTACCATAATTCCCTCTCATCTTCTATATATTCACCTTTTGGGCTCTCATTTGGATATCTCTTTTTTGGCAACATAGTGTGATGTTGTTGGATTGTCTCCAGGTTATCATTTCCTACTAGTTGAGGATGGAAACCCTCATCTCTAGTTTTTGGTTTTGGTGGTGAGAGATCCACCCTAGTCGGTTGGAGTGATTCTACCTCAAGGATCACCTTTGCATTCATAGAGTTTATGATATGCATCATTTTTGTGGAGTTAGAATAAAGATTTTCTCCGTATTTTGATATGGGATCAAAGATTTTGGTTTGGTGAATGAATTGCATCTTTTTGGAGTGTGTTTGGAGATTTTTTATACTTTTTTCAGAGGTTTGATTTACTTTTTTTAGCTCTAAAAAAACTTATTTTCATAGTGGATGGAAGCACAAATCTACTCGCAACTTTGTTTGTGGTTGGAATATCTTTCTAGGAAATGAACCAATAGATTACTCCTTGTTAAGTACCTCATTTTGAGCCCTCATTTGTATTTTCAGTGGAGAATTGATTTATTGGAGCTGATCACCCCTCCCAGGGAGCCGTACCATTCTATGGATTTGAACTTTTAGACTTTCTTTTTAGAACAGTGACTTTTAGAGGTCTGCAATGCATTGTTGATGGTGTCATTTCACTTTTGAATGATGGTCAATGTGAAGGAGAGTGTTGAGGTTTGATAGTTTATGTATTTGGTATCTTCCATGAGGAGTTGTATGCATTTGTTGCTCATTGTATGATAGGGGAATGGATTTTATATGACTAATCAAGTCTAATATATATTTATTTAAGTTTGATTTTCAATTGTTGTTATAAGCCAAGATGATTTGTAATGGTTCAATATAATATGTTGCAAGTCCATGTTTATTTCCTTTCTATGCAATATTTTCCTATGAAAGCCACACACATTAAATGGAACTTTGAAACAAAACAAATTTGCAATCTACATCATACTCAATAATCAAATAAAAAAATTAGGGGGTAATTACAATGGTATTAGAGCATATCTTTCCTACCAACTTGTGTGAGTCATTAATAAACAATAGTACAACCTTCTATGAGAGAGGGAACAAAGGTATTTTCAAAAAGAACAAAGGAAAGCACATTGGCAACACCCACAGGTTTCAGAGGGTGAAATAGTTTCATGCATTCTCAAGGCACATTAGGAGTCCTCACATGGTTCAGAGAGTGAGACAACTCCAGGGGGTATTGAGATGCATTAGGACCCTTCGTGTGAAGGGGAGATTTCTCCAGGGAACATGACTGAAAGAGGTAAGGGTAGATTTGGTTTAGTTAGTGTTGATGGTGTTTTTAGCATTGCAACAACTCAAACAAAATACAAGTATCCTATCTCTCTTGAAAGGTAGATTTCTATTAGCAAGCCTCAAGAAACAACCCCAAGGTCTTTAATGTCAAGTCTTGACAATGCAACAAACAACTTAGTGATAATGTGAAAATGTTGGTAATCACAAGGGGCCTTACAAATTAACAATGTTGGAAGTATATTTATCATCTTGAATATGGTAGTGTGGTGATGCTTTCAATCCTAAAACTAACCCAAATTTAAAGAAAGAGAAAAAGAGATAAAGGTTTGAGAGATCCTATTCTAACTCCTACGATCAATCACAAAAATGGAAAATGCTTCAAATCAACAGATCCCCAATAAAACCAATCTTTGTTTGATTAAGGAAAATCCCACAACTACACAGAAACGGTGCAATGTTCTAAGGTAACTAAAATATTTTCAGACTATGAACATTCATCCACATACCCAATTACTAGCACAATGTAAACAAGCATTCACAGTTGAACTTAGCACAATATATGGTTCAGACTAACTTTACACAACAACTTACAATCAACAAATTGCTAAAAGTATGAGCAGGAGATCGATCAAACATCATTCACATTTCACCATTATAATGAAAGAAATGAAAACTTACATCTAACACTGAGAATCAAGAACAAGAAACCATTTATTTAAGACTGTCAAAGCATAACGCAAAGTTTGCCAAATCAACAACTCATCTGCATCAACTTCTCTAGCATTTACATAGCAATTTCCAGCTCTCTCCTCTCTCCTACAACCTAATTTGGAACTAACTTGCCAATTCTAACTCCCCCTAACTCAAATTTTAACCACTTACAAATGAGAAGGCACTAGCCTTTCATAGATTTTGCAGTACAATTTCGATGGCTAGAATTAAATCAATCCAATGGCATAGATCAATCCTCTAGAAGCATCAAGAAGTTACATAAAGTTTTACAATTCTTGGTACATCATCATCCAATCAGCATAATTTTGTTACAGCCAAGAGCAATGAGAAAAAAGAAGCATGTCATCTAGACATTGATAAAAATTCTTGTTGGAGAACAAAAGCAGCATCACATGTCTTCTCATATTTGAAACATATCCTCCAATTGTAGACAGGTTGTGGTAGGGATTCATATGTAAATCAACATTAAATCTTGAGGCTATGCCTTATATTTAGTTACAATATTTTCCAGATTTCCCCCTGGCACAAATCTATATGCAAGTCCCCTTTTGATTTATTTAATCTTGAAAAATAGATATCATCATTAGTAGCTCAAATGTTAAAAATCCCATCCATAATTTAATATCCAAATTAAACTTGAATAAAATTTTGAAAATTTTGGCCTTTTAAGAAAATTTTCCATTTTTGAAAAAGAATTGAAATTTTTTTCCATTTCAGGAATTTTTCATTTTCAAAACATTTTAAAATTTCAAGAAAATTTTCCATTTTAAAAAAATTGTTTCTGAAAAATGCATTTTTTTTGGGAAAAAATTTACTTTTTTGGAAAATTTTGGGATTTTTGATGGGTCTTAGATTTTTTCAAAAATGGCAATTTCAGGAATTTCGATATGTTGTGGATTTCAGGAAAATCCGCCAGGACAAGAATTTTCCTAAGTTTAGTTCTTTGGGAAAATCCACCAGGGCAAGGATTTTCCTAAGTTTAGTTCGTTAGAAAAATTCGCCAACACAAGGATTTTCCTAAGTTCAATTCTTCGGGAAAATCTGCTAGGACAAGGGTTTTCCAAAATCCATGACAGGTCAATATCCCCTAAAGCACATAACATTTTTTCCAGAAGGAATTTTTGAAAAGTTCAAAAAGCAACCTAGCCTAATTTTTCATTGTCCATCCCTAGGTGCGAGAAATATTTACAAATGATATCCAAAATTCGCCTCAAAATTTATTTTAGGGGAATCCTTCAGGACAAGGATATTTTCAAGTGTGGTTTTTCGGGAAAATCTGCTAAGACAGGGATTTTCCAAAGTTTAGTTCTTCAAAAAAAATTGTGAGGGTAAGGATTTTCTAAATTTTAGTTCTTCGAGAAAATCCACCTGGACAAGGATTTTTCAAAGTTAATTCTTCGGGAAAATCCACCAGGACAAGGATTTTCTGAAATCCATGATAGAGCAAAATCCCCTAAACCCCATAACTTTTTTTCTAGAAGGAATTTTCAACAAATTCAAAAAGCAACCTAACCTAATTTTTCATCCTCTATCCATGGGTGCAAAAAATATTTACATATGACCTTGAAAATTCACTTCAAAATGGTTACATGACATAATAACCTGGCCAAAATAACCCTGGACAGAATAACCCGGTCACAATAACCCAAGGACAAAATAACCCAGGGTCATAATAACCCAAGCCCAAATAACCCATGGTCAAAATAACCCATGGACATAATATCCCTGTAAGAATATAGAGAAAGGAAAATAAAATTTATGGGTTATTTTCTCCATGGGTTATTTTGACCACGGGTTATTATGTCCATGGGTTATTATGACCCTGAGTTATTTTGTCCTTCAGTTATTATGACGGGGTTATTGTGTCCAGGGTTATTTTGCTCGGGTTATTATGTCCTAATACCCTTCAAAATCCCCATTTCCAAAATCCATGACAGGTGAAATTCTCCTAGACCCTCGAGATGCTTCAAAATATTGCCTTCATTAAATCAAATCTGGACTTAATCTCAAAATAACCTCCCAAGAAAAGAAAAGAAAAAAATTGACAAAGCTAAGATGTAGAGAAGCCAAATAAAAAAGAGGGTCCCCACCTTCGGTGTGGTGTGTGTGCAAAAATTTCATGTTGCAACAAATGCTGACTCCTGCTGGAAAAATTCTCTAGAGAATTTTGATGAAAAATTGGAATCAAGAACCTAGAATCTCTGGTTTTGATCCTCACATTAGGTCAATCAATAAACTAAAGGTTCAAAACCACTAAACAAGTAAGCTCTTCTTGTGTTGGAAATCCAAGTGTGTGCAGATTTATTAATTTCCCTCCTTCAACTACTGCATAAACTGAGTTTAGTTAGGTTAAGCTACATAATGATTCTAACTCCAAAAGCAACCTAGATAGAGCCTCGCTACCAGTTAGGCATCTATAGCCCCGACGAGTTTATCATTGTGATTCTCCCGAACATAACTCTACTGCTAGTGAGGCATCCATAGCCCTGGTAGAGATATTCGGATCCTCCTGAAAAGTTGAATTCTTTCTTCTTCTTTTTTTATTTTCAATATTTTATTTTCTTTCTTTCTGATATTTCTTTTCACTCTTTTCTTTTCAACCTATAAACAATGAAGCTCACACTCAGGGCTGAGAATCATAGTGGTGTTGGAGCAGAAATCTAAGATTTTTCACTTAACAAGACCTTACAAAGATCCTATAGCAACCTCAAGATTCTTAAGATGTGTATGAAATACAAGATTTGAGCACATTCAAGAACTAACTCAATTCAATGACTTATCCACTTTATATGTTTAGCACATGTGACACTGAGAAAAGGATTTTCACCATCATCTCTGGAAAAATAATTAGAGTTTGTAAAAGAAATACTTAAGTAGTCCCAGATAAATAAAATAATTATTGTGTAGATCAAGCAACCCCAAAAAGAGAACAGGGAGAACCAGAATTGGAGAAGCAAAGAAAAACCAAAAGCAAACCCACACTAGCCAAAGCAGACCAACACTAACCAAAACCAGAAAGTAGAAGCAAATCAAAGCAACTCTAAACTAACCAAAGTCGAAAACAAGAGCAAAGAAAACTACCTAATGTAAAATAAAAGCGGAGCAAACTACATTTATTTAGATGAAACTATATACAAAGAGACAACAAATCATGATCAAACAAGGAAAATTGAGACCCACCCCCATACAGTTCATCATTGCATGGACAAGCAATAAGGTGATAGTAATAGTCTTCAAGAATACAAATTCATCTTTATATTTAATAGAATAAATCTCCAAATTGCAGCATTCAAACTCAACCTCATAATCAAGAATAATTAGCAACTAGGGTAACTCATTAAAACCGTGATCAATCCAAATGCAAGTTGTCTTTCCTAGACCTCCATAATCAATTTGATAAACTTCAAGATTTGTAGTATGGAAAGAAACAACCTAGTGTGTTATTTGCTCATATTGAGTGTCTCATCCTCCAACCGTGAAGAGTTGATATCCATGTCATCAAGAGGTCTCAATTGATGGTGCAGTATTCCTCTTGCGTTTGAAACATGCAAAATAGAATTAGAGTCATCAATGAGCAATTCAGGGTGAAAATTAGATTGAATAAATTCATAATTAACATCATGGAACTTTTCACCTATTTGAATATCTTCATGAGGTATCAATGATGAAATTGCAGGAACACTCTTGTTTGCATCAACTTGTTTATGAAAATTTTCATTAGGAGCCACTAAAGGTTGATTTTCAAACACATGTTCACCCACAATTGTATTGACATGCTCAATAGTGGTGATTGTAATATCATGGTGCTCAACATCTTCTGTAATTCCTTGAATACTAGTATAATTTAGACAAGTCTTATCAACATCAATGCATGTAATATGTAAATCGTTATTAGTAGATGCATCAGAATATAAAGGGAAAACAAAATTTGATAAACAAGAAAACTCCATGTCATTCATTATTAGGGAAAACTCAAATTCTTGACCACAACCATCATCAATATTAGCTTCTTTATTAGCAAAATCAGCTTCTTCAACTTGCTCCATGAGACATTCATCAACAATTTGTTGAAGTTTCTTTATTGAAGACTCAATCTCCTCTAGGGTTGTCTCAACATTTGTTGCTATACAATCCTCAAATTCAACAACTTGTTAAAATTCCTTGATTGAAGGTTCATTTGATGTAGCTTTATGTGCATCTCTTGTAACTTGTTCTTCCACCTTCTTAATTGTTGTCTAACATTGAACACATGTGACTTCTGAATGTTCTTCCTCATGTTTCTTGCACCAAGTTGGTAACAACTCCTCGAGGCAGACTTTGTATCTCAGGCTTGACCAATCCTTCATAAATTTGGCAACAAACTCTTCATATCTATCGTTTGTTGGATCTTCATTCTGGATGGAAGAAGCTTAAATGATAACTCCTTTCTCTTGGGGCTCATCCTCTAGTGTATTTTCCATTCCAGAAACTTGTCTATCCTCTATAGGACCAACATCCTTCATATCTATAGATTAATTATTTACTTCTTCTATCACTAGAAACTCATATTCTACTTCCTTACTTTCATGCTCTTCTAGGGCCACCTTAGTATCAGTTGTCATACCATCACTAGATTCAAATTTTATGGATTCCTCCACTATGCATTCCTCAGAAGACTATTCTTTTGACTCTAGTTGCTTCCTAGCTTTAGTAATAATGTTCACACATGAGCAACAAGTGAACTCAAAATGATACTCTTTATGTAATCTACACCAATAGTTTAGAAGAAAATATTTCAAACAAAAAGCATGCTTGAATTGTCCCTCTATAAATTTTGTGAACATTTTAATTGAAGCATCCAAAAAAAGGAGTTCTCCTTGTGAAGTGATTTGGATCCTACCCCAATTCCATGAGTCGAACATTTTATCTCACTCAATATTTACCAGAGATCTATTGTATCTCATATTTTCAACATGAAGGCTCATTCAACTTCTAGCAATGTCACTTTATGTTCATGCCCTCTTTCTAGCGCCAATCTATTAATGGTGTTTTTAGCACTGCAACAACTCAGATAGAATACGATTATCCTATATCTCTTGAAAGGTAGATTTCTATCAACAAGCCTCAAGAAACAACCCCAAGGTCTCTAATATTAGGTCTTTACAATGCAACAAAAAATTTAGTGATAATGTGAAAATGTTCGTAAACACAAGGGGCCTTACAAATTAACAATGTTGGAAGTATATTTATCATCAAATATGACAGTGTGGTGATGCTTTCAATCCTAAAACTAACCCAAATTTGAAGAAAGATCAAAAGAGATAAAGGTTTGAGAGATCTTATTCTAACTCCTAAGATCAATCACAACAATGGAAAATGCTTCAAATGGACAGATCCCCAATAAAACCAATCTCTACTTGATCAAGGACAAGCCCACAACTACATAGAAATGGTGCAATCTTCAAAGGTAACTAAAATATTTTCAAACTATGAACATTCATCCACATACCCAATTACTGGTGCAATGTAAACAAGCATTCACAGTTGAACTTAGCACAATATATGGCTCAGACTAACTTTACATAGCAACTTACAATCAAAAAATTGCTAAAAGTATGAGCAGGAGATCAATCAAACATCATTCACGTTTCACCATTATAATGAAAGAACTAAAAACTAACATCTAACACTAAGAATCAAGAACAAGAAACCATAAGACTTTCAAAGCATAACACAAAGTTTTCCAAATCAACAACTCATTTGCATTAACTTCTCCAGCATTTACATAACAATTTCCAGCTCTCTCCTCTCTTCTACAACCTAATCTGAAACTAACTTGCCAATTCTAACTCCTCCTAACTCAAGTTCTAACCCCTTACAAATGAGAAGGAACTGGCCTTTTATAGATTTTACATTACAATTTCAATGGCTAGGATTAAATCAATCCAATGGCATAGATCAATTCTCCAAAAGCATTAAGAAGTTACATAAAGTTTTAGAATTCTTGTAACACCATCATCCAATCAGCATAACTCTATTACAGCCAAGAGCGATGAGAAAAAAGAAGCCTACCATCTAGACATTGATAAAAATTCCTATTGGAGAACAAAAGTAGCATCACATGTCTTCTCATATTTGAAACATATCCTCAAGCTGTAGACAGGTTGTGGCATGGATTCATATATAAATCAACATTAAATCTTGAGGCTACACCTTATATTTAGTTACAAACTTTTCTAGATTTTCCCCTAGCACGAATCCATATGCAAGTCCCCTTTATTTAATCCTAAAAAACAGATATCAACATTAGTAGCTAACATGTTAAAAATCCCATCCATAAAATATCCAAATTAAACTTGAATAAAATTTTGAAAATTTTGGCCTTTTAAGAAAAAATTTCATTTTTTGGAATTTTTTTTTTTCCATTTCAAGAATTTTTTCATTTTTGGGAACATTTTAAAATTTCAAGAAAATTTTCCATTTTGGAAATTTTTGGTTTTGGAAAATTTTCCATTTTTGGAAAATTTCAAGATTTTTGATGGGTCTTGGATTTTTTCAAAAATGACAATTTCGGGAATTTTGATCTGTCATGGATTTTGGGAAAATCCGCTAGGACAAGAATTTTCCTAACTTTAGTTCTTCAGGAAAATCCACTAGGACAAGGATTTTCCTAAGTTTCATTCTTCGAGAAAATCTGCCAGGACAAGGATTTTCCTAAGTTTAGTTCTTCAAGAAAATCCGCTAGGACAAGGATTTTCCAAAATCCATGACAGGTCAAAATCCCCTAAAGCACATAACTTTTTTTCCAAAAGGAATTTTTGAAAAGTTGAAAAAGCAACCTAGCCTAATTTTTCATTGTCCATCCCTAGGTGCAAGAAAGATTTACAAATGATATCCAAAATTCACCTCAAAATCGGTTTTAGGGAAATCTTTGAGGACAAGGATTTTCTAAAGTGTGGTTTTTCAGGAAAATCTGCCAAGACAAGGATTTTCTGAAGTCTAGTTCTTCGGGGAAATCTGCTAGGAAAAGAATTTTCCAAAGTTTAGTTCTTCGGGAAAATCCACCAGGACAAGGATTTTCCAAAGTTTAGTTCTTCAAGAAAGTTCGCTAGGACAAGGATTTTTCAAAATCCATGACAAAGCAAAATCCCCTAGACCCCATAACTTTTTTTCTAGAAGGAATTTTCAAAAAATTCAAAAAACAACCCAACCTAATTTTTCATCCTCTATCCATGGGTGCAAAAAATATTTACATATGACCTTGAAAATTCACTTCAAAATCCCCATTTCCAAAATCCATGATAGGTGGATTTATCCTAAACCCTCGAGATGCTTCAAAATATTGCCTTCATCAAATCAAATCTAGACTTAATCTCAAAATAACCTTCCAAGAAAAGCAAAATTGAAATTTGAAAAAGCCAAGATGCAAAGAAGAAAAATAAAAAAGAGGGTACCCACCTCCAATGGGCATGTGTGCAAAAATTGCGCAACAGTTAATCCCAATGCAAGAATGGAGAAGTTCGATACAATGATGGAAATGATATCTCAATGGTTGGGGAAGATTGGAAATTTTTTGATAGTAAACAACTCTCATAACAACACACAAGGCAACCCAACAAATAATGGGGACAACATCTCCACATATCAGCAAGAGAGTAATGGAGGATAGCATATAAGAACAAGGTCAAACACTTTTTCTAGACCCTTCCAACCCTCATTTATTTTAAAATAGACACCACAAAATGGTCATGACACTTCCCTACTCTTGGAGGATGAGTTAAGAAATGCCTACACTAAATATGATACCCTTCTAGAGGCTCTAAAGACCGTTAATCATTTTATGATTTCATGGACCAAAAGAGGAATCTTCATCAAAAAAATCAAACCAACAATCTGATTTAGAAGAGAAAGAGGAAGAAGAGTCTTTTGAGGAGAGGCAAAATAAGGGAAGGTTGTCCAACTGTATAGCTTCCAAAAGAATGAGTCCCTATGCATCAAAGGAGTTCTTAATGGGAAGATTTTGGTTGCTTTGATAGATTTGGGTGCCACATAATTTCATAGATGAGGGACTTGTAGCATACAAGGGTCTTCAAACGCAAGAGGTTGATGGCTTCAGAGTGATGGTCGCAAATGGTTTTACCATTACATACACTAGGATGGTTCCCCAACTCAATGTTTAATTGGGTAACTATGAAGTCAAGGATGACTTCTATGTGGTTAGTATTGGAGACACAAATGTTGTGATGGGTATTTAGTGGCTATGTTCCCTTGGTGAGATCACACTTAATTTTTAGACCATGGAGCTGAAATTTAAATCAAAAGGTAGGAATGTTGTCTTGAGGGAGAGATCCAATAGAGGGCCATAGGTAGTTTCTTTCAAACGAATGGAGAGACTATTCAGGCATGATCGAGTAGAAGTGGGCAACAGAGTGTGTAGTTATGCCCACAGTTACAGAGGAGGAGAAGCACTCATACCACTAGTAGAATTTGGCAAATAAATGACTACGTGACTAAAACTTTTAGTCACGTGACTAACACTAGTAAAATTTGGCAAATAAATTACTAATTTGGTCATTTATAAGTGACTAATTTGATCATTGGGTAAAATCACAACTAAATGACTAATATTAGACAAATAAAAATGACTAAATAAATGATTAATATCAAAAAAATAAAAATGACTAAATATATGACTAAATTAATAACTAAATAAATAACTATTATTTCTCTATTCTTTTTTCTTTCAAATTTGATCATAATCCATAGAGTTTAAGCCCCCCTTATGGGACCCCTACCTAAGCGCGCCATTTGGCCGCCTAGGTTGCTTGGTACACCAAAAATACCTATTGCGTGGAAGACATTGCTCTTAGTGCAGTCTTAAAGCCTTCACATATTTTATAAAAAAAATTAATATTTACATTCTTTAACTTTATTACGAGCATTATGTCAATGAATCATTAATTTTTTTAACTATGATTTGAAGCCAGTTTGATTTTCCTGTTGTGTTAGCATGTCAAATGTATCAAAGAGCAATTGTGGTCAATTTCATTAATAAAATAATAACTAAAAATGACTAAATTTTACTCTCTTTTTTAACACAATTATAAATGACTAAATAAATGACTAATTTGATTATCATAAGTGACTAATTTGATTGTGGGAAAAAAATACAACTAAATAATTAATCACACAAATAAAAATGACTAAATAATAATTAGTCACACAAAGAAAAATTAGACAATATGATATTAAAGTGGACAATTAAAAAAAATTCTAATTGAGGGAGTGGGTTGTATTATAATATAATATAATAATAATATATTATATTACAATATAATATAATATATTATAATATAATATGATATTATATAATAACATATATATATATATTATATTATATTATTATTATATACATTATATAATATTATATTTATATTATAATGTATTTCATATTATACAATAATATTATATAATTATTATATTATAATATTAATATTTATATTATATTATTATCCAATATTATATTATAATATATTTAATATTATATAATAATATAAAATTATAATATATTTAATAATATTTATTGTGCAAAATCGAGAAAATTATATATAAATCTGATTTAGGAGGCAAATAAATGCGCGGGCAAAATCTTGGTTGTAACGCCCCGCTAAGGGACCAAGTGGATTAACACAAAAGACCATCAACACCAAGCCAATTTTTTTTTTTTTAAAGAAACTAAAGTAACACTAACTAATGCAAATCAACCAATTAATATAAATGACATCATTACATTAACATGATATTATAATCACATTATAACCTAAAAGTAATATTGAACATAACCCATTTGCACACCTATCCACATGGTCCCCTAACGTCGCTACTAAGATACACCTACACTAATTAAGCCTAAAAAACATATTTGGTACACTATGACCATATTTTATTAACACTTGAATATAAATTAATCTCAAACATCAAATTATATATGATAACATATCTAAATTATCTTCAAATCACATCTAACACTATGCCAATATAAATCTATTCTTAATCAATGTTATAAAATAAGTACATAAAAATATATCATATCTACTGCTTAATTAAACTCATATGCATTATAAATACAATATTTATATATTAAACCTCTCTATTACATACTAAACAATAGCAAAAATGTGTATAATCAAGATTGTATCAATTCACTTACTTTTCCTATATAAGAATGGTACCATGAACACGATTCATTAATCTAAGAGGTACATATGTATAAGATACACTAAACATAATTTTTTTTTAATGAAAATATCACCTGCACATAAATCCAACTATAGAATGAAGCGAAAGGAAAGACTCTCCATGTTGTGCACGAATTGCACCACCTAAATCCCAATTGATGGTTCAAAAATACCACCCTACCACGTGGAAACCTAAGGCCCACTCCCTCCGTGCTAGGAGACAACACTAGGCCCCACAAACAGGCAAACAATAGAACATAAACAACAAGTGGTTGACATTAAACATCCAAAGAAGACTACCAAAATAAGAATCAACTAACAATTACAGTAACTTCACAAATGCTTCTAGGTACTTCTATAGACCCAATCACATAACACAAATAGATAGAAAATTAAAAAGCTTATCATTAAACCGCAATACTATAATAAAGTATATTACATCAATCTCACAATCTTATAACATAATAACACACTTTAGTTTAGTAATTCACAATCAAGACCAACAATGCACATCCCTGACATAATTGATTTGTACATATACAGAAGTCTCAACATAAGATCTCACAAACATGAAGAAAATTAATATCATGCAAATAGTAAACACATTTAAATAAAAATGGTACAACACAATACAGATCAAATAATATAGTTATACCCTCTAATACAACATTTAAAATTGAACTAATTCTCACTTGACAACAGTCAAATTTGTCAACAATAAAACAGCCTTAATAGTCATATTAACTAAAAATCAAAATCTGTAAAATACATATTGCAGATTTAGTCGTTGACTACTCAACAACGAGAACAAAATTGACCAAAAGTGAACCATAAATTTATAAAATACAAAACAATAGACAGCTCTTATAAAACCCTCTTTTCGACATTATTCGATTACAGTCAAATGATAAAATGAGTAACTCAATAATCAGATTTTATCCAAAATAAAATATTAAAAAAAAAAATCTTAAAATTAATTTAAGCCCTTTCAAACCCCTATAAATCTAAAATCTTAATTTTCCATTGACTGTTTACAGGGAGAAATAAAGATATTTGCAGCCATAGAGGAGCAACTTGACAGCAGTCCCGTGTTTCAACCATATTTCACAAACTACAATCTGGGTTTATGAAATTTTTGGACAGAATTTAAACGAAATGAGATGAAAAAATTCTTTAAAAAATTCACCAACCCAGTTCGTAAAAACAGAGTTATGAGGGACGTACTCAGACCCTTTTACTGTGAATAATAGAAAATAATAAACATGTATTCATTTTTATTTTAGAATAAACAAATGTTTCATTCACACACAAAATAAAACTATCCAATAGTTATTTTCAAAAAAATTAAAAGAAAGAAATCAATCAAACCATTCATGCATACAAAAGAAAATTTTAACACAAGATCTGAAAATCCAACCTGAATCCAACGCTTGGGAATGACAGAAATTTGATGCTGAGCTTCAAAGTTTTCAACTTTCAAAACCCTCAAATTGCAACAAATTTCTCATTGCTCCTTCCTCTTTGCAAACATGAAAAAAAATCTCTCAGGAAAAAGAATCCAAATCCAACATGCACTCCCAAAAAAGAATAACCCAACCGAAAGGAAACCCTTTTTCTCCTCCAAAATAAAGAGAACACTTTCCCCCCCAAAAACCAAAAGACAACCTCTCAGCCACCCTTTTAACTTCTATTTTCGTCACTTTTCATAATGGAGTAATTAGGTGGGTTCTAAACTCTAAAAAGGTAATTTTATAAAATAAAAATACCTCTCACCCATAAAGCTATCACATAGGAAACATTTTAAATTATTAAAACCACATTAAGACTCCATTAAAACCTAAATTAAGTGACCATTTTAATAAAATGAATCAAGAGACTAATAATGCAAAAATTACATCCAAACAAAAGTAAAATAAATATTACTCAATAAACAATAATCAAATACCAAATAATGATAATAATAAACAATAATTAAATAATTATTCCTCAAAATAATAACATAATAAAACATAACATAAATAAATATCACTTATGGATAATATTATATCACACTTCAAACACATTAATAAAAAAATCATAACAATAAATATGATAGATTCAATATCTAACTTCACTCAAATAATTCACAAACTAAGGTAAAATATAAATCATAAAATAACTTCACATGAAAGAACAACATTCACATCAAAAGATAAATAACACTAATCACAATCATAACAACAAAACTAACCATAGGGTTTAACACCAACGGATTGGGATCCAAAACTAAGGTTAGACAACAAAATCAAACAATGACATATCACATAAGAAACAATCGAGTAAATGCAACACTCCAAACATAGGGTAAAGGAGATCGAACATTGTCTCATGACAACCTGAAAAAGTTAACACATTCTTCATCAATTGTCTCTAATTGAGAACAATGGCTAGGGTTAGGTTATAATTTGGGCCTAGATGTTATTTCCTCAACCACCATTGGGATTAGAGGCACGCTCAGACCTGTTAATTTAAGTAGAGACAGCCTAGTATATGTTTACTTAAACATACAAATTAGAACACATGTGCATAATAGCCGAAGCACTAGAAAAAAAGCTCTAGCAATCGTATCTCATTCCCGTATGTCTCTCATACGTCTAATGGTACGATGCCACCCTTTCCACTTATCCCAACAAACATACTACTATATCACTCAGTTATCCAAGTAAATTTCTGCATAAAAACCATAACATAACAATATGCATCATACTCACCAAAACACTAATAGAAGCTCATGCCCCATCTTGCAACCACAAAGCTTGAACACAAATCAGTATATTTTATGATAATAAAGATAACCATAATCAAAATCATAATAATATGACAACACAATAATAATATATTAGAATCAAGTGAAAACCCCAAAGATAACAAAACACTTTCCTCATATCAATATGTCAATAACATACATCGTAGTAATGGTCATGTCTGAACACACACATTATGATAAATATATCCTTAAACACATACAATAAATCATTTCCTAACCTTTTTATTTAGTCCATAAATTCATGATATACAATATCAATTGTTTATCATTAGCACATACCTTTAAATGTTTCTATTATTTTACTTTCATGTCCAAGTTCCAAAGCCAAACTTCCTACACATCCACTATGAGAATGGAGGGGCACTACATCCCCCCCCTAAAACTTGACTTACTCCTGGAAGTCACAGACTAGGGTGGAAACATAAGACATTAGTACCAAAAAAATTCTATTCTATATTTGATGTATATCCTCTTTCTGAATATTTTCGATCAAAATCACTATCTAACTACACATTAGAAAGTAATACTTTTCTATCTACCTTTACTTAGAAATCCTTACATCTCTTATAGTATGATACTTGATTTTACACTAACAAATATAGCTCCTTTTTCCATTCCTAATTTACAAAAATCTCCATAATCTTATGTAAGGGATGCACATAATTTTTTTTTTAATTCAGAAATACACATTGTCTCATGTTTTAGAAACTTATTTTCAATTACAATTTATGATTTCAATAACATCCACTCCATTTAATACCATAGATTGACAATACATTCACATTTAACATAGCATGGTTATCCCTCTTTTACATCAATAAGCAACAACACATAAGAAATATACATCTAACACATACATACACAATCACATCACCGGGAAAAGCACATCACAAGGCTACACAAGGGTCCATCTGGACACCGGAAAGCAGCATACTAATCCATGATACATAATACATGAGCCAAGAGCCAATATCCATCTCACATAATCCATACCTCACACTCAGTGGCTTGATGGTGTTAGGCCACACTCACATAGTGAGACCATCCATACAAGACTACAATGACCTACCTCTTGTTGTATAAGGTGGTTAGCCTCCAAGAGATAGTCATCACACATAGGTGGGTAGTGGGTCCTAGCTGTGTAACAGCCTCACATACCCCCATCCTCATGGTTCCCTACGTCTACTTCCTCGTATACTCTCACCAAGTTTGCCTCATACATCTTTGGAGAGGAATCACAATACGACAAATGGCCGACATACGAAAAGAGGAATCACAATACAACAAATGGCCGACATAAATAAGGATAAATTAGTTTAGCCACCAAAGTCATAAATAAAAGAAAATAAAAATTCAATTTCAACAATAAAGAAATAAATGTGCACAATTTCAACACTAAATCAAATGTAACCACGAGGGCTACGAGCAAATAAGATCACAAGGTGTGGCTAAACCATCACAATCAAATATAAACAAGGTGTCGGCCTTCACAATCACTAGAAAATCATCAATAATTATAAAGAAAGTTCACAATCTTAGAAATTGCACTATACAACACTGCGTGACTAGATACTAGCCACCAAACGAGGAAGGAGGGAACAACGTCCGGCTATACAATAGCCCCCATGTGGTGCGGAGTGAGCACGCCATCCACATGTCCCAGAGTGTGCTCCTCGGCTACACCCTGCTTCGCGTCGTCACGCGGCATGGACTAGCCAAGTGGCCCTCGCACTCCTTGGCTATCCGCATGGGATGTGCACCTCGGCCCCCATCCCGCATCGCATCTCAGTGCGGCATGGTCATACACCAGCCGGAGAAGGCACGCACTGGTCGTATGCCGCATGGCAGTGTGTCCGTGGCTCCACGGAAATAGGCACGTGCTAGACACACCCCGCATAGCGATACCTCATGGAGAAGGCACACGCAGGTACTCGCCGTAGCCAGAGGTATACATGGCTAGGACATACCCATATGCTAACCGACCCAAACAATGTCGAAAGCAAACATGAGTATTCCCTCTACAAGTGTGTGAGGCCCCATTACGCTCATCACACAAGTAGGCTATCATAACACAATCTCATAGTGCACCTTCACGTGTCTATGCACGTGGCATCGTGTCCTCGAGCCCAGCTCGCTACCATCAGCAACACGGCATCATCACCAGCACTGTGTCGGAACATCAGTGGGGTGTGGCATCGTATCCATTGCATCATGTCAGAACATGTGCGAATACGGTATATATAATACATATATAAGTATATCAATATGGGGCTACTCGAGCTTCACCTCTCATACAGACGAGGTTGACTCGCTAATGTCAGCTCAACGTCCCTATGGACGGCCAGACAAATACTAACAAACCAATGCTGCTATACTCAAAACTGTGGGGATTAGGCTCACACATATGGATCAAGTACCTTGATCCATCATAAGGGGAAGTAGTGAGTACGTTGCCTCGGGATCGGTTGAGCTAAGACTGCTCTGCGTCGCATTATGCGTACGCTGCACACTCCACCCAAGGAACTTTGTGGCTGCTACTACCCCTTCACGGATTGAGGGACTGGAGAACCAAAAGAAAAGAATCTGTGAAACTATCTTTTGGCTACTCATATATAAATTTCAACCACACGTGGGTTGGCCCTCAATCAGGTAACAAACATACAAGAACACATAAAGGTATGGTTAATCCCACACCAACAAATACACAATTTTCTCCATGGATGGGTACACAGTATCACCATCCCATGGGCACATAAAGCAAGTACGGGGTATTCACAACACTCAACCAATGCACAGTTACTGATTTCTCACATTTACAAGGGATAAAATTACATACACAATTCCATGAGAATATTTACTTCCATAATCCACGTGATTCATATCATTACATATGTCAATAACCCTTTATCATCTTTTCTTTCACTCTACTCTTTTCCATATATCACATGATGCTGATATGTTAATGTCAAGATTATCGTGATCACTTATCAACTCCACTAAACAAGTTCTCATTCACTTTTATTCATTTGACATAACATTTTATCTTTATAACATATGCATATGCAAACTGATTTTTCCTCCACATTAAGAATTTTACATAAGTAGCATAAATTTTTAAATGCATCCAAGAATCATTACTACTTCCACACCATTATTCGTGTATCTAGAGTTCAATTAGTTATACACAAGTTATTCAAATTTTCACAGAACAAAAGGACATCACATATTTGTTTTTCAAAACACAATCCCACATTCTCTCAAACTTTATCTCAGGCCAATACAAGTAACACTAAACCATTGCATAGTGATTATGCCTACTCAAACATCCATATCTGATACCTAAGCTTAATTGTTTCACATGTTACCCCCACATAACAATTCAACATACAAAACATTCAATGGATAAGTCTTTTCTATTTATACAAAAGTAAGAAAGGACATTATATCATAGGTTTCAGCTATACATAATAAACAAGATGTTCAAATACCAATATAGTCCTCATAATTTCTCAAAATACAAACTTAGTTCTATACACTAGCATCTTATTTATTCCACAAAAGTAGTCATTTCCAATAAAAACATATCATATCATATAATGCAAACTTATTCACATAAATTTATTTCCAAATACATAGATTAAATACCTAGCAACTACACTCAGTCTCATTTATAATTTATCTTTTATGCATTAACCATAAATAAGGAGTACAATTTCAAGATAATATACAGTCCACCACTCAAGTAAATTCAAACATAATTTCTTTGATTCATAGTCAAGGTTTAAGCATACAAGTTTAAGACCTAAATGATTTTCTATTATAATGTTGTTTAATACTATTTATTTTTATTTTTATTTATTTTTTATTAACTGTATGTGGGTTAGGATGAAGAAGAAACAAGATAATTTAATTCGATGCAAACAATTTGCAAATGCAACATTTCCAAACAAAGCATCTATACAAAGGAAAAATAAATCACACCTTCTACCCAAATTTTAAGTACCACTCATAGACAAGTTTTTTATTTATAAACATAGCTAAAAACAAAGTTAAAATTCCATTACATCACTCAACATGTATTATAACGATCACAAAATATCAACAATAATTCATTTATAAACCACCTACATATTTTCCTTAATCTATTCTAAGAACCATTTTACATGCAATATATTCTTAACATTATGAAAACACACTAAACAACATATGGGTGTAAACACTCCTACAAAACATAGAAAAACACACGAATAGATGACATATTCAAGTCAGGACTTCTCTTTTAACCACATAACATACATTTCCACTTACATAAAATGATTTAAGTAGCCCAACTGCACAAAATAACATCTTTTCTTAATGCACATTTAGTCAAACAAAGGAAATCCACATGCGAACTTAACAACTAATTAATCTAAACCCACAAATACATCCCAAGATTAAGTTTACACTTTTAAGGAACTAAAAGTCATAGAAATGAAACAAGGTCACACAAGAAAAAAAACAATAGTTACAAACATATAATGAATCACACCCAACAAGGGAATATACAAAGTGTATAATCCTATATCTAACGTCTCAACTAAATGTATAGATTAAAACAAAGTATCTAACACAAGGGTCCCTACGACTTTTTAGTCACACATCAAACATTCATCAGCACATGCATAAGAAAAGTTACTATAACAAGACATAGGCAACCACATTAACCAAAGATCCCAGTGCTGCAAACCTGGCTCTGATACTAGATGTAATGCCCCGCTAAGGGACCAAGTGGATTAACACAAAAGACCATCAACACCAAACCAATTTTTTCCTTTTAAAGAAACTAAAGTAACACTAACTAATGCAGCTCAACCAATTAATATAAATGACATCATTACATTAACATGATATTATAATCATATTATAACCTAAAAGTAATATTGAACATAACCCATTTGCACACCTATCCACCATGGTCCCCTAACGTCGCTACTAAGAGACACCTACACTAATTAAGCCTAAAAAACATATTTGGTACACTATGACCATATTTTATTAACACTTGAATATAAATTAATCTCAAACATCAAATTATATATGATAACATATCTAAATTATCTTCAAACCACATCTAACACTATGCCAATATAAATCTATTCTTAATCAATGTTATAAAATAAGTACATAAAAATATATCATATCTACTGCTTAATTAAACTCATATGCATTATAAATACAACATTTCTATATTAAACCTCTCTATTACATACTAAACAATAGCAAAAATGTGTATAATCAAGATTGTATCAATTCACTTATTTTTCCTATATAAGAATGGTACCATGAACACGATTCATTAATCTAAGAGGTACATACGTATAAGATACACTAAACATAATTTTTTTTTTTTATGAAAATATCACCTGCACATAAATCCAACTATAGAATGAAGTGAAAGGAAAGACTCTCCATGTTGTGCACGAATTGCACCACCTAAATCCCAATGGATGGTTCAGAAATACCACCCTACCACGTGGAACCCTAAGGCCCACTCCCTCCGTACTAGGAGACAACACTAGGCCCTACAAATAGGCAAACAACAGAACATAAACAACAAGTGGTTGACACTAAACATCCAAATAAGACTACCAAAATAAGAATCAACTGAAAATTACAATAACTTCACAAATGCTTCTAGGTACTTCTATAGACCCAATCACATAACACAAATGGATAGAAAATTAAAAAGCTTATCATTAAACTGCAACACTACAATAAAGTATATTACATCAATCTCACAATCTTATAACATAATAACACACTTTAGTTTAGTAATTCACAATCAAGACCAACAATGCACATCCCTGACATAATTGATATGTACATATACAGAAGTCTCAACATAAGATCTCATAAATATGAAGAAATTAATATCATGCAAATAGTAAACACATTTAAATAAAAATGGTACAATACAATACAGATCAAATAATATAGTTATACCCTCTAATACAACATTTAAAATTGAACTAATTCTCACTTGACAACAGTCAAATTTGTCAACAATAAAACAACCCTAAAATAGTCATATCAACTAAAAATCAAAATCTGTAAAATACCCATTGCAGATTTAGTCGTTGAGTACTCAACAATGATAACAAAATTGACCAAAAGTGAACCATAAATTTATAAAATACAAAACAATAGACAGCTCTCATAAAACCCTCTTTTCGACATTATTCGATTACAGTCAAATGACAAAATGAGTAACTCAATAATCAAATTTTATCCAAAATAAAATATTAAAAAAAAAATCTTAAAATTAATTTAAGCCCTTTCAAACCCCTATAAATCTAAAATCTCAATCTTCCATTGACTGTTTACAGGGAGAAATAAAGATATTTGCAGCCATAGAGGAGCAACTTGACAGCAGTCTCGTGTTTCAACCATATTTCACAAACTACAATCTGGGTTTCTAAAATTTTTGGACAGAATTTAAATGAAATGAGATGAAAAAACCCTTTAAAAAGCTCACCAACCCAGTTCGTAAAATAGAGTTATGAGGGATGCACTCAGACCCTTTTACTGTGAATAACAGAAAATAATAAACATGTATTCATTTTTATTTTAGAATAAACAAATGTTTCATTCACACACAAAATAAAACTATCCAATATTTATTTTCAAAAAAATTAAAAGAAAGAAATCAATCAAACCATTCATGCATACAAAAGAAAATTTTAACACAAGATCTGAAAATCCAACCTGGATCCAACGCTTGGGAATGACAGAAATTTGATGCTGAGCTCCAAAGTTTTCAACTTTCAAAACCCTCAAATTGCAACAAATTTCTCATTGCTCCTTCCTCTTTGCAAGCATGAAAAAAAATCTCTCAGGAAAAAGAATCCAAATCCAACATGCACTCCCAAAAAAGAATAACCCAACAGAAAGGAAACCCTTTTTCTCCTCCAAAATAAAGAGAACACTTTCCCCCCCAAAAACCAAAAGACAACCTCTCAGCCACCCTTTTAACTTCTATTTTCGTCACTTTTCATAATGGAGTAATTAGGTGGGTTCTAAACTCTAAAAAGGTAATTTTATAAAATAAAAATACCTCTCACCCATAAAGCTATCACATAGGAAACATTTTAAATTATTAAAACCACATTAAGACTCCATTAAAACCTAAATTAAGTGACCATTTTAATAAAATGAATCAAGAGACTAATAATGCAAAAATTACATCCAAACAAAAGTAAAATAAATATTACTCAATAAACAATAATCAAATACCAAATAATGATAATAATAAACAATAATTAAATAATTATTCCTCAAAATAATAACATAATAAAACATAACATAAATAAATATCACTTATGGATAATATTATATCACACTTCAAACACATTAATAAAAAAATCATAACAATAAATATGATAGATTCAATATCTAACTTCACTCAAATAATTCACAAACTAAGGTAAAATATAAATCATAAAATAACTTCACATGAAAGAGCAACATTCACATCAAAAGATAAATAACACTAATCACAATCATAACAACACAACTAACCACAAGGTTTAACACCAACAGGTTGGGATCCAAAACTAAGGTTAGACAACAAAATCAAACAATGACATATCACATAAGAAACAATCAAGTAAATGGAACACTCCAAACATAGGGTAAAGGAGATCGAACATTGTCTCATGACAACCCGAAAAAGTTAACACATTCTTCATCAATTGTCTCTAATTGAGAACAATGGCTAGGGTTAGGTTATAATTTGGGCCTAGATGTTATCTCCTCAACCACCATTGGGATTAGAAGCACGCTCAGACCTGCTAATTTAAGTAGAGACATAGCCTAGTACCTGTTCACTTAAACATACAAATTAGAACACATGTGCATAATAGCCGAAGCACTAGGAAAAAAGCTCTAGCAATCGTATCTTATTCTCGTATGTCTCTCATACGTCCAATGGTACGATGTCGCCTTTTCCACTTATCCTAACAAACATACTACTATATCACTCAGTTATCCAAGTAAATCTCTGCATAAAAATAATAACATAACAATATGCATCATACTCACCAAAACACTAATAGAAGCTCATGCCCCATCTTGAAACCACAAAGCTTGAACACAAATTAGTATATTTTATGATAATAAAGATAACCATAATCAAAATCATAATAATATGACAACACAATAATAATATATTAGAATCAAGTGAAAACCCCAAAGATAACAAAACACTTTCCTCACATCAATATGTCAATAACATACATTGTAGTAATGGTCATGTCTAAACACACACATTATGATAAATATATCCTTAAACACATATAATAAATCATTTCCTAACCTTTTTATTTAGTCCATAAATTCATGATATACAATATCAATTGTTTAACATCATTAGCACATACCTTTAAATGTCTCTATTATTTTACTTTCATCTCCAAGTTCCAAAACCAAACTTCCTGCACATCCACTATGAGAATGGAGGGGCACTATATTGGCCATATTTTTTATTTTAATAAACATACCCTAAAACCCTAATTGAAACCTTATTTTCAGGTTGTAGTTCGCCAGTGAAAGGTTAATACCAGCGAGGAAGAGTTTGGAGGAGTTGAAACCAATAGCACGGGGGCGCTCTCTCGCCTTCTCAAAATGGTCTTGGTATCGGATGTAGCTTGCCACTCCCAAACTCTGCTAGTAATGACAACTCAGGAGCCCACCCTCTTTGGCTTGGACGAGACCAAATTTTGAATGCCCACAACTTGGGTGAAAAGTGAAAAATTGGGG